>QRAM01000009.1:549017-640190 GCA_013436055.1 Halocynthia roretzi | reverse complement strand
TAAAATTTATAAATTGCTTCACTACCACTACGAGATTGGTTGTCTATCCTGATTCACCGAATAATACATATCCGTTGTGTATTCCATTCGAGCCATACATACATTACATACATGCATTACACTCAACACTACTGAAGTAATGATTTTTTTAGAGCAAGTTGATCGACGTTGTATTGGCTACTTACTGCATCCTAATATAGTGATCGCGTTTGCACTCTTGTCGCAAATTTTCAAGTCGATTTTTGAATGTTTCGGCAACAACTTTATCGTCGTATGGCTTCGTCGTTGTAGTTGTCCAATTAGTTTTTTTTGTTCTGCTTTCTAAATTCTGTGGTTTAATTTGACGTGCTGCTGAGCGTTGAGTCGACTCTTCTGCAATTTTTCTGTATTGTGTATTTTCTTGTTCATTTGAACTCTGAATTTTCCCAGTGAAGTACATAAAAATTATCCATGCTGTACAAATAATCGTCCATTTCAAACTGCGCCGATAATTCATTGTATCTGCGAGTTGGAAAGACATAACATTTTTTTTAAACTCAAGAATTATCTTCCTTATATGCTTCCTGATAATACTGTATACGAATACACTGAATACACTGTATACGGTATTAACTAGTGATTTCTTACTAATGAGTGAATATTGCATCAAAACTATATCTAACACACTAACTCGAAATGTGGCATTTTTCCTTGAGTCTGAACTCGACTTTTTCAAAGCTTAATATTTCGACCTATTGAATACCTTCTAATCAGTTCATTTCTGTTAAACAACTTGAATTAGAAAGACTGCGAAGAAACTAAGCTCTCCAAATATAGATTGAAAAGAGCACAAAACCAAACTAAGAAACTTGAGTGGTTAGCATTTACGTTGCCTCCGGGCACAAATACACTGAAGCCTACTAAAGTTGACTTAGAACGCTCTGGACAAGTTAATCAAACGATGGCGCAAAATTCTATTTTTTATCTGACATTGTCATTTTGAACCTGGCGGTAGTTGGTTAAGTCATCCTACTACTTGATTGCCAATGCTTGTATTTCCTCACTGTCAAATGAAAACATGTAGAATACAATTCAGGAGGGAGAAATGGGAAATGTCACTTAAGCCATAATGCAGTCAATATTTGCTTCGAAAGTAGACGAAAATATAAATGTGATATGAATGGTAGTCCCCGCTTCTTGCAGGAAGAATCAAAGTCTATTTCCTTCATGGTAATATGTCCTGGATCCAATAATAAGTCTTCACTCATTTTCTCATCGCTTGCACGACTAAAATGACGATTGAAGCAATCCAAGACAAGCCTGCTATTATCCAAAGTAGGAAAATAATAGTGACCCAAATAACTCCGTTTATCACCGGCTCTGAAAAAATGAGCATCCATTAAATTAATGTTTATGTTTAAAAATATATTTCTGAATTATTTCTGTTACCCGGAATAAGGTCTCCAAAGCCGATAGTGGATAAGGTGGTTATCGTGAAGTAAAAAGACTCGAGTAAATTCCAACTTTGTTCACTTTTGTTAACGAAAGTGAATAGGAGACTTGGTACAACGATATAAAGAAAGCCTCCAACAATGAATATGAATAGTATGCTAACGAGGTAACGGGTGTTGTCTGCTGTTGTCTTGCAAAGCATCACTGGCATCTATATGAATGCATTTTTTAAAATTTGATCAAGGAGTTGAAGTTATTAGTCCATACATGTGGGGCATTGCAACTGAACAGCAAGGAGGGCTAAATGAGATATATAACATATATAACATATATAGCTTGTCATGGCCATGTAAGCTCCAGAATATCAAAATAAATTGATAATTTTAAAACAGACAAATCTATTTGCAATCCTCTGTTAAATAGAAGCATGTGTACAGTTGTAATTGTGTATGTGATTACAGCGGAATCTTGGTTTCCGTCATTAATTGATTCCTGGGAGTAGGTGGAAAACCGGTACACTGCTCCCCAGTAAAACGAGTAACACTATGCTTAGTTGTTATATTTTTGGAAAGTTTGAAAGGTCACCTTCTTAGCATGGTAAGCTATCAGCCATCCGATATTATACACCATTGTCGCAGTAAACGGGACGCTAAGGAGAGTGAAGAAAATATAAAATAGCTTGCCGAGTGTTGTATGTGGTGTAACAGAACCGTACCCTGTGAAAAAATCAGTTTCATTTCAATGATCATTATCATTCCAAGATGTTCTTTGCCTAAAACATACCAATGGTGCTCGCCGTTGTCAGCGCTAGAACAATTCCGTCTCCAAACGTAAACCCTTGTGTATACGCCTCATATTCTTTTTCCATATTATCAAGGTTTTTGTACTCCTGCAGAAAAATTTATAGTTACTACAGCCTCAAGGTCTGTATCCTATGTTATGAAGGGACCCTAATTTTTTTCACCGAAAACTTTCATTTGTATTGTTCGCTAACTTAGTAACAGCTAATTAAACTGGATTGATGAACGATCGGTGCAGAAGCGCTTGGAGTCGCTTGGTTCTTTTTTTTTGCAACTTACAGATCGTTATATCTTATATAAGGTACTACTGTAATTAAATCTTATATTCTGATCCACGAAATTACCCCAACAAAAGCTCTCGTAAACGTAAGATAATGGGGACATGTAGTATTTGTTACTCTTTCTACTATGTTAGTCGAGCGGGGCTGTCTGCTTTATTTCATTGGGTTAAACTGCGTTGGTTTTGCGATTTCATTCCACAGTCACGTCTATTGGGAGCTGACGCTGTTGAGCGATAGCCGTCTGAAACAGCTGCATAATATTGCTGCATTATAGTTCCAAATCCTAATCCATTTGAACTGTTTATACTTTTTACCCTGGGGAGCATATACAGAACAATTGTTAAAACGGAATGATGTGTGGTGGACCTTTCCCAGGAGATCTGATACTTAATCTAGCTATTGCTAACTGCAGCATCAGTATCATTCCAAAACTAGAATAATAACCGCGATATGCCTAAATTCAGTCTCCATAAGCCTATANATTGTGTATGTGATTACAGCGGAATCTTGGTTTCCGTCATTAATTGATTCCTGGGAGTAGGTGGAAAACCGGTACACTGCTCCCCAGTAAAACGAGTAACACTATGCTTAGTTGTTATATTTTTGGAAAGTTTGAAAGGTCACCTTCTTAGCATGGTAAGCTATCAGCCATCCGATATTATACACCATTGTCGCAGTAAACGGGACGCTAAGGAGAGTGAAGAAAATATAAAATAGCTTGCCGAGTGTTGTATGTGGTGTAACAGAACCGTACCCTGTGAAAAAATCAGTTTCATTTCAATGATCATTATCATTCCAAGATGTTCTTTGCCTAAAACATACCAATGGTGCTCGCCGTTGTCAGCGCTAGAACAATTCCGTCTCCAAACGTAAACCCTTGTGTATACGCCTCATATTCTTTTTCCATATTATCAAGGTTTTTGTACTCCTGCAGAAAAATTTATAGTTACTACAGCCTCAAGGTCTGTATCCTATGTTATGAAGGGACCCTAATTTTTTTCACCGAAAACTTTCATTTAAACTGGATTGATGAACGATCGGTGCAGAAGCGCTTGGAGTCGCTTGGTTCTTTTTTTTTGCAACTTACAGATCGTTATATCTTATATAAGGTACTACTGTAATTAAATCTTATATTCTGATCCACGAAATTACCCCAACAAAAGCTCTCGTAAACGTAAGATAATGGGGACATGTAGTATTTGTTACTCTTTCTACTATGTTAGTCGAGCGGGGCTGTCTGCTTTATTTCATTGGGTTAAACTGCGTTGGTTTTGCGATTTCATTCCACAGTCACGTCTATTGGGAGCTGACGCTGTTGAGCGATAGCCGTCTGAAACAGCTGCATAATATTGCTGCATTATAGTTCCAAATCCTAATCCATTTGAACTGTTTATACTTTTTACCCTGGGGAGCATATACAGAACAATTGTTAAAACGGAATGATGTGTGGTGGACCTTTCCCAGGAGATCTGATACTTAATCTATCGATTGCTAACTGCAGCATCAGTATCATTCCAAAACTAGAATAATAACCGCGATATGCCTAAATTCAGTCTCCATAAGCCTATACAAAAATAACATCAACTATTCTGCCCTCCTATTATATTCTCTGATTTTACCGTAAGAAAATCCACCAATGCATCCTCTGAAATGCAACTGTGCTTTTTCGAAAACTCCTTTTTAAGTTGAATGAGTTCATCGTAGTCGACTGATTTGCTATAATCGAATTGAATCCCTGTTTCGAGGTCATTTTCCAAAACCCGGAAAAAAAAGCCGCCGAGTAAAATCATTCCAATGTAGATCAACACCATAAAGAAGGTGCAAATGAAGGTTCTTGAAGTCTTTTTCGTTTCCAGTGGTGCAGCGACTATTGCATTTAATTCTACATCTGGTTGATGTAATTCAACATTAACCTCGTTTTCACTCGCTCCGTTTTTTTCCCCGATAGGAACCTCATTTGCCGGTACGTTTGAAACTTTGTCTTCCGCCATTTTTGGCTCTTCGTGGATTTTACTGATCAAATCTTGACTGTTGGATAGATAGTGCTATATTGCCAGTCTTGTCTGTTATTGCAGCAGTACTTAATGGAATCTTACTATCAACACTAAAGGACTTGGAAACCAAATAGTGATGATACTGTGCACAGTATTGTACGGTTCAGCAAATGAATATTAAGATTTATAAATTTCAATTCTATTTATAAAATGAATGATCTACATATGAAAGTAAAGGGAATCCTGGAGTAAATAACCTTAATAATAATACGAAATAATAGCTGTCTAAAAGAAATTATAAACTAGGCGGTATACCTATTCTTGCGTTAAGTAACATGCACTGGAAATTTTCACTTATTATTTTAATATAAATCGTTCAACTCCAGCTGCAGGAAGTTCTGTATTGAATGCATTCTATGCAAGTTATGGAATCTTATCCTGTATAGTTGAATGCCGAATTTTTCCCACCATGTACATCTGTTCTCTTTATAATCATTCATCAATCGTTTTATTCAATCAGTTTAAATCGTCTCGCCTGCCAAGAGCATTAAACCTTGTTCCTTGCACTCATAATTCATGGTTAATAATTAAACGATATTGATCGCAATGCTGCAAGTCACACTAAATACAACCACGAGTGGATAATTCAAGTCTGTGTTCATTCGTTTCCTTAGTTGTATGCACGAGAGACATCTCTCGCACCAGAAAACCATAAAGGCTTCATCAACCCAGGCCTTCTTTGCTGATTGCTATATCGAGATGGTGATTGGATTTAATGCGTTTGATGAATAAAACTGAATGAATTTGAATTAGAAATATGAAAATAAAAGTACATTGTAATACGTTTTATACACAATATACTGCGCATCGAAAACAATATCGTGATCTACTGTGTAGAAGGGAACCTTATATACAATATGTTATTATTATTTGATGGAATAGAATTGATGCATTGATTATATCAGGCTTTTAAAGTGAGTTGTCACTGCCTCAGGGCCAGTGACATGTTCCTATCGTAGGCCTCAAGGACACCTGCGTAAATGTCCACTAGGTATTTCATTTGTAGAATGCTTCAGTTGTACATAATCTTTAGAATACTATTTTAATCTTAAAATAAATTGTACTGAGGTATTATGTTCTTCGCTACAAACGCTTAGTCATGTTAACTGGCATAGCTAAGTATTTGTTTTCATTACGCGGTAGGGATTTTCTAGGCACGGGAGTAACGTGGTAATCTTATAAATCGTGGATTATGTAGTGTTACGACGCCCGAAGTCACAACAGTATCGATTTTACCGGAGGAAATTGTTGGAAAAGCATGCTATTAAAGTGTCTTTTATGTACAGTACTAGTAGATCGTAAATCTAATATGACATTGGGGAATAATTTCGCACCTCAGAATGATATAGGTATAGCAGTTGGACGCAGATGTGGTAGTTAGTTTGTAGGGAGTAGAAATTGTACATAGAACTAGTGATGGTAATAATTGTAACCACATAGTAGTGGAGAGTACAACGATAACGGGTGATGTTATGTCGTGATGATATACTGACATATAATGCTGGTAAAGATGTGAAGCCCCAGAATCACTTCCTAAATATGATATTGAACGATGGGAGAATGTTACTGTTGGTAGACTGACATGAGAGATGGAGAGATAGCCTAACTAGCGAGGCAGCAGAGTGGAATAAATAAGTCTTGTGATATTGGTAGAGACGTGTAAAATATACTTGATTACGGTTCTAATAATAAGATTGTGACTTTAATGCTTGCTTGTTACTTTGTAGCATCAAGTTTGTGTTGATGATACGAGCCTGTAATAGAATTGAGGTATTTCCTATAAGTTCTCGGGTATCAGTTTTCAGATGGAACGATTCTCTCGAGATTTGATAGCATTAATTGCATTTGCATTCGTCCTTGGAACATTACTGTACAGTTCCGAGTCATTCTTGAGTCGATATACGTTGCGTTACCAGTTTTGGAATAACGACACTGTGAAGAGTACCGATTTCTTTTCTACCACCAGCTCTATGAACGACAGTAACGAAGCAGCAAAAAGATTCCTGGGACGTTTGGAAGTGTTGCATAAAAGCTGTCCTAATTACAAACAATATCGATTACGGTATGCGAAGTCTTCTGCACATCAGCAAAGTGTACTAATAGTATTAATCATCAGCACGTGGTATCCCTCACATAGTGGCGTACGTATAGGTACGGCACGTAGTACCCTTGGCGCCACTGACCAACTTTCTGTTAAGTCAGACAAAATTGTGGAAAAATACATGAGTGAAAGCATGAGAGGTGCTGTAATTATCACGTTTTATCCTATAATTTGTTTATTAAAAGAATAATGAGCTTGACTTATAGTTATGAGTTGAAATTACGGTACAGTTATCTAAAAGATTCGCATCAAATGCTTGGGCATTGGCGCAATTTCAATGCTTCAATGCCATATCCGTTTGAGTGAAATAATTTACCAATGCTGTGATGTTAAATTTCAGACAATCGTGGGTTCCAAGTCCTCATATTTTGGTAGATGTCCCACGACATCTTCTCGTATGCGTAGTTCCGAAATCAGGCAGCTCCACATGGCACGGTACGATTTGGGCTTTGCGTCGCAAACGTGCGGGTTTGAGTCCAGATCAGGAATATTACAAAGCAAGCGACACTGTCGAAAATCATGCCATGTCTAGAAAGCTATCAGTGATGGATGGAATGAAACTTTCTCGCTATGTTCCTGGTGATGAAGATTTATTTCGAGAACCGAGACCCGGTCAAAGTTTTCGTCTTGTTTTGGTGATTGGTTTATATATTTGAATTTCTTCTGTTTGTTTGCTTGCAAAGTATGTCAAACTTGGGTTAATTCTTTCAAAAGGCGCGACATCCATTTGCCCGTCTCATATCGGGCTGGAATGACAAATTTAAAAAGGACTCGAATTATTGGCCGAAATTATTCCAGCATTATCCTTCGCTTCGCAACTATAAGTTCGTACTTATTATTATTACATATACACAATAATATTGTTACTGGGCTCCGGTCGATTCTCGTGAATATTAATAGGAATGTTATCTTTTTACAGCAAAACAGCACCCACGCCTGCACACGTATTGTCGTTTAAGGACTTCGCACAATACGTGGCTGAGAATGGAAAAAGTGTAAAATCTCTGGATTATCATTTTAAGCCAGCTAGCTATATTTGTAAACCGTGTGAATACGCATATACTTACGTAGCTAAAGCTGAATCGGCGGATCGAGATCAAAAATGGCTGCGTGAAAGATTCAACATTTCTGATTTGCCTTTTATTCGGCGAGGAGTAGCCACAAATGGTTACAGTGTAATGGAAAACAACCCCAGTGACAAAATCGAAAGTATTTTTTCTTCTCTGGACGCCGAGGTTATTAAAAAGTTATATCTGGTTTACAAGATGGATTTCTTATCCTTTGGATACACATTTAATTTTAAAACCCTAAAGTCTGGTGGTTTTGATTAACTACTATTGAAAAGATGCCCTAACTTTCTGGCATGCCGTTTTCTTCAACGCGGAGTTTTTTCTAGTTATGCAAATTATATCAAGACGGCAAACGAATATCCATTTTATCGTCATCATGAAATGAATAAAAAGTAAAATATAATGAATTTAATAGTACAGTATATAACAAAGCATTGTAGCCAAGGCGCTGTATTATGCAAAAATGTACATAAAATGGTGGTTTGTATCAACCTTAGAAAAATAAGCCAAAGGCCAAAGTAATTTCCGATGCAATATAAAATCGAGTGCTGTGAAATCTCACATATGTTGCAATTGAAATGCAGTGTATGAGAATATGCAATAATATTTCTATGTACACGTACTCCTCACTTAACGGCCAGGTTCCGTTCCAACGTTCCGATCATGAAGCGAATCGTTCGGGAAATGAACTCCTCACTTAACGACGTAATTCGTAAAACACTTGTAATAGAAACACTATCTAATGGTCTTAAGTGCGAGCGGTTGTTAAGTTAGGAGTACCTGTACAGTATTCTATAGATGCTTTCAACGAATAAGCTCACTTTTCCTCGATGGGTATATCTTCCATATGATTTATAACAACCGAAAGAAATCCGCTAGGTGCCAGGAATACGTCACTGCTACGCTTAGAGCTCGAAGTACATGACGCCCGCCTGGATTCTGTAGATTCCGATTCGATTTGAGGCATGAACGAAGTTGCTGGTACCGGTTCGCTACTCGTGTAAGGATTGTTGTCATCGTTTTTAATGTCAGACAAATGTATTGAGGAGGTTTTGAATAGTACGGGATCGTTACCGACATTAGAAACAGAATGATTCGTTTTGTTCAGTTTTATTTCTTCATCGTTTTCGTCAGTGCTAGAAATACTTTTATTCGACGTGTTGACTTGATCACCGTTTTCAGCCGAATTCAGAGTAGATTTTGATCTAGCTTTCTTCGCTCTCATAACTGCGGTCGAGGCCGATTTCAATGCTGATTAAAAATACACTTGATTCATAAATTGAGTTCTCTACTAATACGATATGAGAATGTTGTAGTTAGCGGCAGACAATTGAAAGCAGGTAAGCAATACTCACAAAGATGCCTGGCGGTGAAATCTTGCGAAGATGAGAGAAGATAAGAGGTGTTAGTGATTACTACGTTAAAGCAGAAAATATAAAATTCAAGACATTATAACGATGATGAATTGAAGGAGACTATAGCTTAAATATATATATTAGACGTTCGGCATGCAGCTTTTCCATGCAATGAAAGAGGGAAGGAAAGTTTAGTACAACATATCCTGAGAATACTGTACATAGTTATCCCCTGTAATTCGCGGAGCACCTTTTTGAAATTCTGTTACATTTACAGGGATCAACTATACAATATATTTTGTGAAGCTGTAAATGATTTGAAGAAGAGAGGAAATGCTAGGAATCTTAGTGGTTCCAAGGATGCACAACTTAGGCTTAATTCTCGCATACCTACAAGCTTTTATAAAATGCTAACTTCCATTCTATAGCTTTAACTTTAGGGATCCAAAACTTTAAAATAACATTGTCCATTGCTTTTCGTACGACGCATGGCCATTTAGCATTTTAGTAATGCCATATAAGACCTATATCAATAGTAGTAGCAGTAGTAGTACATTTACTAGATGACAAATATTAAGTAATGGTTAAATGTAAAAGCGCATGCATTTTAGTCGCCATATAGCTGCTTCTATTTGAGTTCAACAGACTTTGCTCACTCTTAATATTGATTTGCTGATGGACAACTTTCCGCTTGATGGTGCTCGCTTGCTTTGTCAGCATCGTCGCCAAGAGATTGACTATCGTAGCAAACCATGCCAATCCGGCTATCACCCAGATAAGGACGAATATATACGCCCCCATCCCTCCCGTAGCGTGTGGATCTAATAATAAGAAGAAAAATTGCAATTACGAGCTGAACCTAATTGAATATTCCATAACAAATACGTGAACCGAATCTTAACGTTCCAGTAATTAAAAAAGATTTGCACCTATCATTGGCATGCTGCTTCATGAAAAATTTATAGGCAAGCAACTCAAACAACTAACTCTTTTAAATAGATTTTAATGTTTCATGAATTGAGTTAGGGACCGTAGAGGCGAAAGTAGATCCGAGGAAATTGTTCCGATAATTTTCTTCTCATTTTCTCATTAGATCTGACAGGAGTTTCGTAATTGGTACAGTGACTATGCGATAGTGGTAAGTCTAAAGCCAAGTCAGTATTAGATTAGTTGGAGCACTATTCCCACCAAGAACCACAACAACGTCGTGTGTGATACTTACAGTTTTCGGACTCTCGAATTGCGGACAAAGAGTATGGAAAAGCTCAATAAAATAAATATCTTTGTAAAAATAGAACAATGCCCAGACGACCCCCAACGAAAATAATAGTGACCATTATGATTTATGATGATGTATATGAACAAATCAAACAATATATAGCTGTGGTGAGTGGGAGATAAATTATTAATGACAAATGATATCATTGTTCAACTTAATCAATAAAACACGAGAATACGATCGAATTATAATTACAATATTTACTTCTCGTTCGATCGATGGTCACACCTTAGTTAAGTGTAGATAGTGGAATTAGGGTGTTACTAGTCTTTTTGTGTATTTTCCTTTTGACAAAGCAGTCAGTACTCACACCTAATAGGATAACTGTGTCTTGATGAAGCTCAATATGTTCACTTTGTGGTTATCCGCTATAATTATTCCAAAAAACACTACTGTACAGTATCCATTACATTTTCACAGAACTGCAATTATCTCACAAACTTAGTTACATCTGTCACTATTCATTCAGGATTCGTATCCAGCAATGTTTTAACAAAGTAAGTGTATGTTTGGAGCTGTTATTTGTATCTATATCTATCTGTATTGTTTCTGTTCTGTTACCTGGGACGTAGTCTCCGAAACCAATCGTTGTCAAGGTCACGAACACGCAATAGAGACATTCAACAAAGGTCCATCCTTCCTCGTTACTGATGAAAGTGAGAAGAACTGAAGGGATGATAACGTATAAGAAAACGCCAAAGGTGAACGTAAAGATGACGGTTGCCAATTTGGCTCTATGCTGTACTTTACTGTTTCGGAACAGCGCATGTGCAGCCTGTAACAAGACAACAGTCGTAAAATTGAATAGGTTAAAATTATATGCGACATATGTAGTAAATTTCATAGGTATCGATGTCATTCATTTAGCACCGTAGAAAGATAGACAATTGTTTGCAATATGCTATTCAGCCGCCGTCTCAAAAACGTTTGGATATGTGGTACGGGGATTACACAGGAAATGGAGGCCCTTGGTGAATGGTGACGATGGAAGTAAATAGACGACACCATGAGAGCATTTCCTTCTTAAATAAATAATGCACCACGTCAACGTTGCTAAATAGTATTTCTGCTCGCATAAGCACTAGACTCAAAGAGAGCTGTTAGCTGTCGGTATTTTGTGGTGTCCCGAATTGGATTGAATGCAAATAAATTAGAAATAGTATTGCAATTCGTAATTTCATTCTTGATCATTTGAACCCGTTTAAAAACCCGTCACATTGACTTCCTTCAATTTTGAACCATTTAGATCAGGAGGTGACGATGAAAATTGTAAATCTCCGTTATGTTTATAATCCTACTTTTCTAATGAAATAAGCCATCAAAGACCCGAGTTTAGCTGCCAGTAAACCAGTAAATGGTATGCTGAGTAATGCGTAGATCATGCAGAATGCTTGTCCACCTGGTGTAATCGGTGTTACCAGACCATAACCTGCAAATATAATCAGTCAATATCAAACGAGATTTGCAGCCTAATAATCCATTTAAATAAATCGTTCATCCGCTTCAAAACCGGTTGTAATCAATCGAAAAGGAAACAGAATTCATACTAGCATTATTTAATTCAGTATTGTACTGTACAGTACTCGTTAACATCTTCGTTTACGTCATTGACCTCACTTGAAAAAATATAATTAAGTAGGTTTTTAAAGACGCTAGCTACGGATTACCGTACGGTACCTTAATTCAGACTGATTCACAATATTGCGGTTGCTGTTGCCATGTGTGTACTTACGTCACAAAGTTACAAAGCTACGTAAAAGTGAACTGTGCTGTGACTGAGGACTATTAAATGTTTTCAAATATTTAGTAACCATTGCAACTTGGCTGCCTTGGTAATATAGATATTTTTGTGCTGATCTATAACGCTAGGTTTTTTAATCTCCATGAGTTCATTACTTGTAAATAGAAGCATGAGTAATCAATATAATCAAGTAAGTATAATCAATTATCCTATTAGCCCGAATTAGATATATATTAACATGACATTCTAACTACATAGTGGCGTACACAAGGCAGCAAATACATTGCTTCACTTGCACATACGTACATTGATGTACATACGGTGGTCTGCCCTGTAGCAACAAATAATCTCATACTTTGAAAACTCAGTCTGGTTATGCTGAACTTTGGATTAGTTTTTCGTAAGTAAATAGACATTACAGCAATTACACCGATGAAATTATTTAACTTCAAAATTCTAGAAATAATGACATACTTACCAATGGTGCTAGCAATAGTAAAGCTTAGTAAAAAGCCACTCGGTAAGGTCCAATCATCCTTGTATAGGCTGTCGTTACCGGTCAGTGACGTTACGTCGTCATCAATTGCCTCTTGAACTTTCTGTAAGGTTATATTGGAAACAAGTTCATATATTTACGAACTACTTTTGTGAATAACTAACTTCAAAAGCTTAAGGCTGAGGCATGGAAAGTATCCTACATTTGAGTATTACGCATCAATAGTATCATTGACTAAACAATGTTCTTTTGTGATTCTTTCGTGTCAGCTAGCTTTAGTAGACCCCCAACAACTGCATTACCTTTATGCCAGTATATTATTCACTGGATGGAGCACATCGCAAGCAAAATGCTTTCAGGCTGTCAGCTTGTCTTTCGCTATTGATTGTTTGATGAAATTTTTTGAAGCATTTACTTCTATCGTCAGAGCTTACTTATTATTTTGGTAATAACGATTGCACAATAGCAGTTTTCTGGGCCCGAGGGAGTGCATTCATTATCACATTATTCAATTAGACCATACTAGCAAATGAATCATGGGCAAATCCCCTGTAGTTCGTTTCACAGTAATGGCATTACAATGAGCGTATTGGTAATGTCGATTGACGCTATCGCAGCTGCTTATACATGCGGTTTAGGATAGAGCTTCACTGCAAATATGTTCTATGCGATTGCTGCTAGAAAAATGTCGCACATCACCTCCAAAAATGCCTCTAGATCGGTCTCGGCGATACAGGTGTTGTTTTTCAAAAATTCTTCCTTAAATGCCGGTAACCAGTGTAATGTTCCTGCGTTCGGTTTCCGTTCGATAACTTGAAATATGTATCCGGCTAGAATATTCGCAGCAATGTATGCAACCAACAGAAAAAACATTAGTAAGCAACTCTTGAGCGTTGGAGGGGGACTCTTTTTGTTTTCTTCCTCCTTTGACGACATTGCTGATGGACTTCTTTCTGTTTGTGTATTATCTTCTGCTACAGTGCTCGCTTCTTCAATCTCTTTTTTATCATTAAATTCATCTTGCGGTCGATTGATTTTATCTCCCATCTTACTAGGGACGGCCTAAGGCTTTTAATCTGTGGCAGAAATATTAGCTTATTCTGCCGAAACAGTATATAGGCTGCTGTGTAGAACAATTTCATTTCGGTTCCCTATCATTAAAATACAGCAGAGCGCGGTACTTAAGTCTGTTCTTATTTTACAACCTTGCGGAAATACTCAAACACATCCTGTATCATTTGAACAATTGAATACGGTGAACTGAAATTGCTTTTTTGTTTGCTATACGTTACCTAATATACTAAACCTATCCTTTATAATTCTAGGATCTAGCATACAGTTATTCCTTCAGTCTCCCATACTGTAGTGTATACAGATTTAGTTTGAAACTGGAGTCGAAAATAAAACTATGCAACGTATTGTATATTTATATATAGGTATTTTAGACATATCGATTCATATATTTACTGTGCTTGGAACATAATTCAACGAGAGCTATCTTTGTCTTTACTATAGAGCTATTCGTCAGTGCTAAAGTAAGAACGTGTACCAAGTCATTCTGCGGCAGTCAGTGACTTAGAAACTTCATTATATAGTCTCCATATTATCTTTCTCGGTATTATAGATTTGTAAAGAGTAAATAGACGATTGTTGTATAGGTCGCAATCGGCTCATGTAAGCTGAATTAACTTACACGCATAATTAACCTATATAACCCATACTTTAACCGAAAGAGACTTATTTAGTATGTCTCGGAATTTACCATAAAAGACAAAGTGACCGATGAACTTGCAATTACTATAAGAAAATTGCGCCTAAAGCTATCTGTATTATGATCTGCATTAGCTAACTTAGGCAAGTTTTAGCGTGGGCTTAAGCTGTCTTGATGGTGTGCCGTTTAAACAACTAATGTTAATTCCCTGCTTGTACTCCGTGATTTAACTCTTCGCAAAACTTTCATGCTTACGCAAAATGTTTCCACGCAATTTGACGTAATATTCAAGTAGTATCAATCGCGATCCTTTTCACAAACTTTATAGTAAAGTAAGTACTACGGTACTGAACGACTGTGCTGGGTACCAGTAAAAAACAGATCTAGCGGACACAAAGTATTGCATAGTCAAAGTCGTACTGTATTGTGTATCGGGACGTATAGCTATTGTTAACCGCTTAATCCACAAAAAAATAACATTTCAACATTTAAATCACCAACTATTGATTAAAAACAGTTCTATTTACGTCAGGTGTATTGTCTTTTAAGTTAAAGTCAACGTGAAAGATCGATCACGATACTCGTGATTGAAAAAAAAACTTTGTACCAAGCACGGTGTTTGAACGATTTTTTTTCTGAGCTTCGTTGAACAATAAATTCGCTCAATGAAGAAGTAATTGCTATCAAATTTTTATTAACGTGGGCTACGCAACTGTAAATCATACGTCAGAAATACGAGCGAAGGAACAAATAGTCCCTCGTACGTAAGTGCGTTGTGAAAAAGTAAGCAATAATGATTCATTTGCTAAAACAAGCTGAAAATAACTACCTTCCGCAACCATTCAACGTCCGTCAGTCAAGGCAAAATTAAATTTTTAGAAGCGCGCAATTCGTGGTTCATAGACTTCTCTAACCTTTCCACTACTTTTCTAGCTTTCTTTGAAAGGTGGTATAGAGTTTCGAGTTATTGCGTAGGATTTTTCTGCCTCACTAATCTTTTACGATTGAAGGGTTGAAAGCACTCTGTTATCACTATTTCATCTATGTCAGGCAAGCCAACTGATTGATTTTCAATTTTATGCCAATTTGGACGTTCCCCAATTGTATATGTTCGAGAAACTCAATCGCATTCTATCTTATTTATTTTGTCTTAACACTTCTTGAACTTCACGCTCTCTAGCGTCTCCTCGCGGGAGTAAATTCAATTTTATTATACATCTACGATCGCGGTTTGCATGACTGCGCTGATAATACTCTAACCTCAATGTCAAAGTTCATATTATGAACGAATCAAATTGCCCCACGGATGAATTAACGCGGAAGTGCTCACTACAACACGGCAGTTGTGAAAAGTATTCGTAAACGTAGTTGCAAACGCATTAGAAACAGAATTCAGGGAGTAGTGATTGGTAGTGATTAATTAAAAGCCGATTAGTATAGGTTATAAAATTTTACCCGTGTTTTGTAATCGTATGGAACAAATTCTATAAATGTATATTAATAGTATATGCTTTATTAAGATATGCTGTATATAATACGGGTTTTGGTAAATTCGTTGTTGTTCCGTGTTTAATTAAAACTATTACATTATAAACATCTCTGTAAGCTAATAAAAGTTCAGAATGAGAGAACGATTCAAGAAGTATATTCATCGATTAACATCACAGATTCCCATATTCCTTGTACTTCTGGACTTACATTATGAAGGTATCTATTATTTATGCAGTTGGGTTGGAAATTTTATCAGAGTATCACAGCAAGTATTTATACCTTTATCACTTTGATTCTCTTACAGGGGTAGAGGGAGTTAACAAAGCTGAAGCACAGAAACATTTGACCATTGGAAACCAGCTTTTACATGCTGGGCAACTGGCCGAAGCTTTGACACAATTTCATACTGCTATAGGTTTGTTGCCTTACCTATAGATTTCTATGTTACATTTTTTAGTAAGGTTTTATGCCCATAAACCCTAGATATAATTGTATTACATTTACCCATTTTGTCGATCCCCTATTTTTCAGGTACTAGTGCAATAGTGGGGCCCCTTGAAAGGTGAGAGGGTATTAAACATGCAAGAAACTCTAGCGTGATTCAGGCACCATTTTGGGAGGGAACACAGTACTGCACTTGTACCATTTTTTATTTGCATAGCCAGTAGATTATCTACAAATAAATTATGTTTTACATTTGATGTAGATAATGACCCACAGAACTATCAGGCATATTATATGAGGGCTACTGTGTATCTTGCAATGGGCAAAGCAAGAACAGCTCTGCCAGACCTCGATCAGGTAAAATATAAGAAGCAAAACTGTAGTTACTGTAAAAGATCATACTAGCATCTAATATGTAAAAGTATATAGTTCAATGCCAGTAGGAAACATGACAAAATACAGTTGTAATCGTAAATTCTTCATTCTAGAAATAATTAAAAAAAATTTATCAGCACTTTGAGGAACTATAATACTTATCATAATTTTGCCTCGTGTATAACAGGTCATTAATCTGAAACCTAACTTCGTGGCGGCAAGACTGCAGCGTGGCAACTTATATCTTAAGATGGGCAGGTTTAATGATGCACAAATTGATTATGAAGCAGTGGTAAGCATTTAGATTCTGGTGTTATTGTTTTTTTCTCACTCCTCACCGTTATCGATTTTTCTTGCAGTTGAGCCAGGAAGACAACATCAATGCGAAAGAGAAAGTTGAGATTATAAGACCGATGCGGCGAAACATTAACCAGGCTTCTCAAGCCATTGAGTCAAAGGATTATCAGCAAGCTATTAATCTCTTGAAAGATGTGATTGAGGTACCATTGTGGGTTATTATGTCGGGAACAAAGTACATGCTTATATCAGGAAGAAACCTCGGCTTGAAGAACTTATCTCATATGCATCTCGTCTCTTAATATTCTGACATGCCTCAGCATTCTGTATCGTACATATAATTACAGTTATGTTGAGTGCTTACAACTTGTGTATTTCTACATTCCTAATTAACCATATTACTTTTTAAAACAGACATGTCCATGGAACGCAGACTTCAGAGAAATGAGAGCTTTAGCCTACGAGAGAATTGGTGACCTCAGAAATGCAATCACAGACTTGAAACCTACCACCATGCTTCGATTAGATAATACTCATGGGCACCTCAGGATCAGTGTTCTGTACTACAGTCTTGGAGATGTAGAACAATCTCTTGAGTTAGTGTTAACAACAATCATTAATCAGATCATAAGCACTGTATAGAAATTTTTATCCATATTTTTTTCCTAGGGAAATCCGAGAATGTCTGAAATTGGACCCAGATCATAAAGAATGCTTTGCTCATTACAAAGCTGTCAAAAAACTCTTCAAAACTGTCGAATCTGGGAAGAAGTTGATGACAGAAGACAGGTTGGATATTTTTTATTGAAATCTTAGATGGTAATGGATATTTCTACCCTCAGTGTTGTTCAAGTTGATAATGTGTAACTGTTGTATTATGTTGTTTCTTTTACTGACCATAAAGGAAATAGAAATTTTCATTTATTGAAAATATCACTACTCTATACAGGTACGATGAGGCTATTCTAAAGTTTAATAAAGCTCTTCAACAAGAATCACGATTACCGGCTTTCCTCCTTGAATTGAAACTGAAGATCTGTGAATGCTGTGTAAAGGTAATTGCATATTTTAGTTTTAAATAATCATTTTATGTCATGGCGATTCTTTTTATTGTAGAAATCTTCAGCCGAAGAAGCGATTGTGACTTGCGATGAGGTGCTGAAAATCAATCCTCAGAGTATTCCAGCATTATTTCTAATGTCAGAAGCATATACTTTGAATTCACAATATGAAGAAGGTACTTATCTATATTTGCGTAATCTGCGAAAAACTTCAAATGCTGAATATATTTTTAAATATTGCAGCTCTTGATCCTCTGCAGCAAGCTTCTCAAATTGACAAAAACTATCCAGGACTAAACGAAAAGTTGAAACAGGCGCAGAAAATGTTGAAGCAGTCTAAAAAGCGTGATTATTATAAAATACTTGGGGTACCAAGGTAGGTGATGCTTTTATGACATTTTCCACTATGCTTTTCTGTTTTCAAATGTTAAATAATGCTTCACAGGAATGCACGGAAGAAGGAAATAGAAAAAGCTTACAGAAAATTAGCCCGAGAGTGGCATCCTGATAATTTTAAGAAGGAAAACGAGAAAAAAATAGCAGAAGAAAAATTTATAAATCTTGCCGCTGCTAAAGAAGTATTAACGAATCCTGGTGAGTACAAATCTTGATCTTTACAGACTACCTGTAGTTCTTAAGAGTTCTTGGTTCTGGCGTTTTGTTATTTTGTTTAAAATCTAAAGAGATTTTATGCAGCGAATTGTGAATTACCACTTGCCAAGTCATTCACTATAAAGCCGGCTAGAGCGTTGTTTCATTTGACTTCTGTAGAGCAAAATTCTCACGCTTGAGCCAAGCTTAAGCAAGGCTCAATTCTTTATAGTCAGTCATTCGACTAATCCTATGTGTTTAGTCTGCTCTTCAATTTACATTATTGAAGCAGATTAGTTTCATAACATATAACTAAGAGACTCTTAAAATATATAGTAATACACCATTTTCACCATTCGCGAGGACTCGGAATTTCGTTCCTGAATCTCTTGAAGCTCGTAAGCATCAAATAATACAGAAACTGTATAACATAATGAATAAATAACCGAAGTAATTACAAAAAGTGATACCATACGCAAAGGTATACAAGGCGTATATTCATCATCAAACTACCATGTGATAATATTTTTACTCGTCACCTTGTACAGTAGATATTAAAAAAAGGCAATTCTGAATCGTATATTGAGTATAGATCAATACTATACGGTGCCACTGTAACATACATGAAAACCTGCTGTCTTGGGTTATTGCAGTTTTCTTCACTTCAACACATTTTGTATGTCTTGAGTATTTGCATATAGAACTATAGATAGATAGTGAGTACTTTTTAGAATTACTAGTTAGGATCGAGAAGGTAAGGTAGATGAAGTAGCATTTGCTTGTTGCAGATGACAGTACAGTCGTGACAGTACAGATTAATTTCATCTATTTTTGGCAAAGAAATTGCTTGTATAATCGTTCAAAGTTCAATTTCTCCTTTTTGTCACGGAATATTGAAGACAAGATCAAGATCTACCTGGCTGGATATGATCCTCTGGATAACGAGGATGTTGCAGAGTGGGAGAAAGGTGACCATGTGAATCCAGATAACATCTTTAAATTCTTTTTCCAAAGTGCTGGTGGAAGCAGGGGATTTCAAAAGGGATCGTTTGATGATATGTTCAAGGCTTTCCGTGGTAAAGGAAAAAAAATAGAAGATTCCGAAGAGGATGATGAAGAAGAAGAATTTCTAAAGGACAGCAGGCGAAGAAAGGAAGAGAAAAGACGAAATGAAGAACAGGAAAGGATAGCGAAAATGCAAGAGGAAAGAAAAAAGCAAGAGGACAAGAGAAGAGCGATAATGGAGGCCGAGAGGAAAAAAATGCGGGAAGAACATGAAAGAAAAATCAGAGAGTTGGAGGAAAAGAAGAAAATTGAAGATAGGCTTCGAAAAAAACAAGAGCAGGAAGAGTGGAAAAGGATGCAGGAAGCACGGATAAAGATGAAAGAACAACAGGAGAGAGAGAATATTAAGAGAAGACAGGAACAACAGGAGATCAGAAGAATGCAAGACGCTCGGTATTTGGAAAAACAGAGGCAGAATTTCGATCAGGGACAAACTAGGCAGCAACAGTTTTCCCAGACATCTAGGTCAAGAAGACGAGAATCTGAATTCAAGTATGAAGATGAGATGGATTTAGGATCTGATAACAAGCCTGTATCCGGAAAAAAGTCTAGACCAAAGTCTAAGAAAAAATCTAAAAGGAGCAAAAAATCCAAAAAGAGTAAAAAAAAGGGGGCCAAGAAAAAATCAGGGTCTAAGGCACAAAACCAGCGTGTTAGATCCACCGATGGAAAATGGTACGAGAGAGCATCGGATGGCACATGGACACAGGTTTCAAATCGTAACGAAGTCCAACAAGAATCCGAAGAAAGAGGGGATGATCAGGTTGAAACCACTGATACATACACGAATGCTAACGGGGATGTATTTGTGAAGGGTAGCGACGGGAGCTGGTATATGAGGGTCACCCCACCTCCGTCTGCAATGAATACTAAAGATCACGTTGAGGCAGATGAATATAGCACGCAACGAAAGCACCGGAAAGAAAATTATGGCGCTCAGAAAAATGCGCATCACCAGGAACAGAGGACTAGTGACAGGCCTACAATAAAAATCATTCCTGGAGGGGTATTCAAAGATCCCCAAGGAAGAATTGTAGACAGAGAAGGCACCGTCTACACGACCAACCCTGACGGCACTCTTCGCGTGGTTAGGAAGATTTCCCGTGGAAAACAAGAAGATATCAAACCCCAAGCTAAAGAATCTTTCTCGTTCCAGGATTCTTCAATTCAACGAAATATTATTCGAGATAAAAACGGAGTTGCTTATTACAAGGATCCAAAAGGAAATTACATCCGTGTTCATAGCCATGATGAAGTCAAACAAGGAAGGCCTCAGCACCAGGATAACCAGCCCAGATACTCGTACAGGGAAGAGTCGACTGCCAAGGCAAAAGAGAGATGGACAAGACCCGCATCCAAGAAGGGCTCGGACGATATGGCTGGGACTTACATTGATGAATATTGGGAAGACGATGTAGTTCAGGAAGATCGTACGGATTCCAAACGTGGATTTTACGAGCAAACCAAGGCTGACAAGACAAAATCTTGGCAAACCAACCCTCAGTCCACCATAGATGGACAAATGAGAGCGGAAATTATGAGACAGGAAGAGATCCTAGCTAGAAGGTTAATGGATGCAGAGTTGCAGAAAAGTAGGGCTCAGTACTACGAGGATGAGGAGACGCGTAGACGTCGTTTCCACGAAGAACTGTAATAGCTTATTAGCGACAGTTCGTTCTGTTAGATTTCGAGCATCTATATTCTTTGGGAGAAAATAAATAATGAGTGCTAGCTACGTTTTAAACCTTTGCTATAAATAAACTTATCTATTTTTAACATGTAGTTACAACTGTGTATATTATGAATAAAATAGAACGAATTGAGAACTAGGTACGGAATCGTCTTTTCAAATGCATAATGTATTGCTTGAAAGTGACGTGGCTGATGAACACTATAATGAATGACTTGGCGAATGGTAATCAGTTAGACAAATGAACTGAAAGTATAACATGGGAGTATAGTGCTGCTCTTGAATGAGTTGCACAGGTCTGCTACAGGTCTTTATAACTCATTAGACTATTCTGTGAAGACGACCCTTTTTTTAGAAAATCGAAGGAAATTTGATTCTGGTATCGACCCTCTGGATCCGGAGGAACAAGGAGGAGGGGGTCATCACCACGGTTTCAATCCATTTGGTGGTAATTTTAAATTCCATTTCGGCGGAAACCCTTTCCACGACGAATTCTAATCTATGCATTTTAGTCGGATATGGTTTTATTTGATAATATCGAACGGCGATACGTCGGTGGTTAGGCTTTGTGTAAAATGTAACTGGAAAAAGACGTTGACTTACTTGATCTTGTTTTCACTTTTTATACTGTGCCTTGGGAAATAGTCAACTAGCTTTAAATGCTTAAATCTAACATTGTTATTCCGTTATACTGCTCTCTGCTTCATATCTATGTTAAAAACGTGGAGGTTAAAATCTAGCACAAGTTCTTGACGATTGCCCCAACATTAATGTTTTATTAGTGTAACTCCCTTATTTCCCGTATTCCCGTATTTCTAGATGAGCCGAGCAAAGACTACACTTAAATACATGGAATTCAATAAAAAAAGAAAAGATGGGTAGAGGAATAGGGTAAGGATTCGCGATATTTCACTACCCATCATTCACACGTTTTATTGAATTTTCCAGTATATGCCCCCCCCCGCAGTCTTTGTAATGAGCGTTTCTTTTGCGATTACTCTCGTAGTACATACAAAATTATTATTTTAATTTATAGTAAGCATTGAGACAAAAAATCAAATAAATATTTATTTAATGGTTAGACTTATGTAATTATAACAAGGAGGTTTTCAGGATCCGTTCTTTCGCGAAACGATACGATGATAATAAATACAAAAACCATATATGGCGATATTGCTTGAACCCCGTTTGTCCTACCAAAATTTTCTAGCTAGCTCAGAACGAAATAGTTGATAGTTGAAGTACTTATTTGGCAAGGTAATTTGCAGTAATAGAGCTAATTAATAATATCGTACAAAAAGCAGCAAACTATACTCTAGACAAGTAATGTGAATATTTTCCGATTTTTGATAAGTAAATTTAAAATCGATTCCATCTTCAAGTTCATAAAAATTTCTCACTGGGTCGCAAGTACGCATTTAGAAATAGAAAAATACGTAATAGAATAACTTTCTAAGGAACAAATAAATGAATATAATTGGATTGGACCAAAGTAACGAAAATGACAATCCCTCGGGTTCTTCCATCTTTTTTGATTTATCTAGACAGAATAACGAGACGAGGTTAACTGATGACATACCTATACTAGGTTTCTGTCTCTGTACAAGAACTGACTATTTGACTTAGAGCTACTGTTTATAACGTCAGAGAAAATTTCATTCTGTCAAACTTCCCGGTAGGGAACAAGGATCGTACTTTCAGTAGTTGAAAATCGCTTGCTCACCCGTGTTATCCCGTTTTTTTAAATAAACTTTAGAATAGAGGTAAAACATAGATTATCCGGCATCCAGAGCCGTGTCGCATTATCCGTTTCGTCGTATTAACAGAGGTTTATATATAGAAACTGTGAATTCATGCATTATACTCACTTGCTCTTAATGTCAGAAAGTTGCTTTCCCATTTACTATTTTTTCTGAAAAACACTGGTGGTCGACCGAGAGGCGCTTCCACGGTGACGTAACGTCCGCCATCGTTTTTACAGGGATATTGCATGTCGTCCCACAGGTAGATCCAGTCATCGGGGGGAAGATAAAGTTCCCATGTCCGTGCACCCTCCGTTAGTACTGGAGCGACGAGTAGGTCTGCATGTATGTAATATTCGTGATAGGTATATAAGCAGACATGGGTTGCACGCAAGTTATAAATAAAATATTACTGATACCTGGGCCGTAAAGATACTGGTATTGGATATCGTAACTAGTTTCGTCGTCTGGGTAATGGAAGAAAAGAGGTCGTTGAGCAGGCCACCCTTTCAGTGAATTTTCTAGGGACACCATTTCGTGATATGCAGAGAGTAGCGAATAGAGATTGGTGAGTTCAGCGAAATCGTCGATAGTTTTATTAGTTGTATATGCCTGAGTGAACAGAATGATGGTGATATTTTGTGTTACTCATAAAGTGTTTCAAATATTGATTTTCATAGTTTACCAACCTGCCAGTTTCTATCTGGTCTGTTGCATTCGTGTGTTCGCATTACGGGTGTAAAAACTGACATTTCTGCCCAACGAAGTAGAAGCTCTTGGTTGCGAACCATCATGAGAAGCGAGACGTACCCCCCTATATCTGAGTGAGATAGACCCATACCTAGGGGAAACGGTAATTCTTGACTGTGATTGGTTAATAAAGAGAAGCATTGTGTTTATGTTCTACTTTTCTTACCACAGCGTTGATTTCGTTCATATAATTAAATGTCTAACAATCAAGTTTCCTAATATCAAATCCTATATTAAGAACTTTACCAGAAAGTCCGAGCGAAAGAGTGGCTGGAATCACTGATGCTAAGCCGTCGCCATAACTGTAGTCCACGTTTTGATCTCCAGCCCATGCCACTAGGGTTTCCCCTGGGGAAGAAGCGTATCCTACATATATATAAAATCAATGCAATCAAAATTTGTGAACCCAGTCCATGTTATCCCTGATATTGAATGTCATACCAGATCTCATGAAAACAAATGCATCTCTCAGCATCCCGGCCTCTACAACTGCCTCCTTGTTTATCTTTGCCCACAAATAGGAGTAATAGTTGTGCATTGCAGCAGACGAAAGATTTTGATCATAAAAATACATTTTGGAATCGACTGGTAGATACTCTCCTCCGAAATCGGCCATCCAACCGGAGAATCCAATGTCGAACATACCCTGCACAGTAAGTGCACGATAATGTAAAACAATCCTCTAGAAGCAAATTGAGACTATTTTTAACTGTATCGCTTACCATTAAAACGCTTTTATACCAGGCATATGCATCTGGGTTGGTTAAGTCCACGGTACCGCAATGAAACTCTCCGAAATTAACCAGGAATGCAGAATCTGAATCAAAATCGCAGTAAATAGTGTTCTAGGAAATCACATTTACATATACAGCAGTCAGATTTGTATTTTGATAAAACGGAATGATCACTATAACAGGATACCTGTGTCAGAATGTTTGATAAAATAGCCACGTTTGTTCGCGTAGTTGTACATGTCGCTGTCTTGAATGACATGTGGGTTGATGTAAGCTAAAAATCGAATTCCGGACTCACGAAATTCCTGTTATACAAATTCAGGGCTCTTAGTTAATTCTACTGAGATTTATTTTAACTTCCTGTTGTGTGAAGCCACTTACACCCATGACACTTCGACTTTCATCGGAATTCCAATAAAAATCGGTATTCATCCACCAATTCCAATACACACGTTTACCAAGAGAAGTAGTAAATTTTCCCGACCAATCTTGAATCCATATTGCACTGATATTCACCCCGCGCTCTTGGAGAAGATTATATTTCTCCAGTGTCTGTTGAAAAAATATGCATTTCCAATATTAAACTTTGGGACAAATTGTAATTTCCAATATACAGTTGCAATTCTTTATATACTTAGTATATTTGCAACTCAGTTCAGTTAGCTCCTGTCATGTCCAATGCTTACCTTCTCCTTGCCACCCTGAAGTCCTAAAACAGCTCCGTTGTAAAGCCACTTTGGCATTTCTGGTTGTCTTCCGAAAAAGCCAGTCAGTTTTGTCAACAGCGCAGGCCAGCTATCAGCGGTGTCAAAATAGATCTCTATCGAAGTTACGTCTTCCCAAAATTCCAGTTCGTGATAGTTTTTTTGTCTGTATATAGTAGGGACGAAACGTGGATCATTTAATTTCTTTACAGTCAAAGCCAGTCTACTTATGTCGTCTAACATGATACGAAAATTGTAAATGATATAGTCGCCGATAACTGCAGTAAAGGTCAAATTCGAAAGTGCAATTATCTTGAAACTACTTACATGGGTTACCTCTACATTAATAGATAGATATTGTGTAGTTTCCAATTCTACAGTTCGCCTCAATTGTATGTACGCTACTACTGAATTTTCTCCTCACGTTTTGATTTGTGTATGCTAGAAAAAAAACTTTGAGCTGCTACTTACGTAAAATTCATCACGTTGTAGTATGAATGGTTTGCGTGGACGTATAATAGTCGACTTGATAAGAAAGTTGACTGGGGCCAGTACGTTGTGTGATAGTCACCACCAGCACTTCCAATCCACTCTGTAAATACAAACGTTTCATTAGAATCTGTGGTAGACCGATTTATCAAAAACCTTGCCGAATCCGTATTCTATAAATGAACCTGTTTAATTATTAGACTATGCTTGATACAATACATGTGCAGTAGAGAATACACACCTGCCAAATTGGTAACAACGGTTCTTGTGTCTCGTCCAACACCTTGCTCTCTTGCCCAGATGGGAAAAGCGTGGCCACGCATTTGAAAATGCGTATATTGTTCGCCACCTACAAGAGATTAAAAATGTGCATAAAGCATAAAAATATTCGCCTTATTGAGGTATAGGAGGAATAACATAGTAGCAAGAGCAGAAAATACTACAAGCTCGTGCTTCCTAGGGCCCCGGCGTTTTTGAGTGTTTTTGTCGAATAATTTCGTGTACCAGAATATCAGATTCAATTACAGTCGTGTCTTAGTGATAAAATAATATGATAATGGCCCTGAAGCGCAAGAATCTAGCGGCTTGCGCTCGTATTTTTAAAGGCTGAGGCAAAATTGAAATATGTTTAAATAAGCAAATGAACGGATCATTTCTCAAACAGTATTTGTAGTTACTTGTTGAATTCGTGTGATCATAGCCACAGCAGTTACATAAATTACATGAAATGTGTTATGCGTAATGTAGTACCTCCATATATTTTCTCAGTTGGCGTTGCAGTGAATTTGATCCAGAGACGGTTGTAATCTTTCTTACTATTTTTCTTGACAGTGTCGATAACAATAACACTGTTCAACTTATCTTCGTCACATATAAACGCTAATGAAATCTAGTAAGGTATAGCATATTGTTATGATATGCCTAAATTTTTGTTTGTACAAATTTTATTACGGTGTTACTGTACTTGAAGTCCATCTTCTTGTTCGTCTTCTTTCTCGTTCAATACAATTTCCACCATACTATCTTTGCCACTGACTGACTGATTATCCAAAACGACTTCCTCATTATTGAGAAGCAAGATTTCGAAATACGGTAGCGAAATTCTTTCTTGTACTTGGTTTTGTATGTGGAAATTACCAAGGTGATCTCGATATTCTGCTTTCCCAATGCCAACATCAACGGCCGGTTCTTCCAACGAATGCTTCAGTATAGAGCGTTCACGTAGGAATATTTCTAGATACAACGTTTTTTCTTAGTCCAATATCTTGTTACTGTCGCTATCTTGTATAGTGTATACCTACCCACTGAGGTTTTCGTCTGTTCATACTTGAATTCGCAATCATGACAGTCTACTTTCACTAGCCACAAGGCGATTAGTAGTATGAATGAAGGAACATTTTCTACTGGTCTCATTATTTTCGCAGTAAACCTTCGGAGGCGTTCTGTAAAAATAGAACTAAGCAACCTGAATACTGTATATATATCACCATATACACTGGAGGGATGTGTGATGTAACTTGCTAAAACGCTAATCAATACAGTTCCGACCGGATAATACTCCGTCCACAATGCATTACGCTATACGCTACACACAAACGTTCAGTATTCATGCCAAATATTTGATTTTTCTTTGGTGTTTATCTGCTGTATGCGGCTCAGTTTACTTAGTACTTGGGCAATATTCTACCTAAATGCTGTTTGATTTACTTAGGTGGATTTATCGTACTTTACCGGTACCTTGTTTACGAAGCGATTGTAATAATAGGTCTGTAGTACAAATGCTGTTGCTGGATACTTGCCCAGGGCTAAATGGACTTTGAATTTACGGGCCGAGAAATAGAGCATACAATAATATCGCTCTGCAATTCCATAATCAAGAGCTCTCGACGAAGCATAGAACTTAATACACTATAAAATGAAAATTCATGACATACATAACAATTCATAGAATAACATTAGTTTGTTTATTTCAAGGGAGTACGTAACACTATTGTGCTTCATAACTATTATAAGGGAGTTTTATTCCTGATGAAAACATCTAGTGCAGAGCTGTGGTAGGATGGCGGGCCGCACCAACAAATCAAAGATACCTTCTTTGTAATAATAATCAATTATCAAACCAATACAGAGACCAGATGTGTACGCAAACATTAACTACGTAATTACGTAAGTCTACATATAATAATTCCCTTTGATAAAATGCCAGTTCCGAGATTACTGTTGTTAAGTCAAAAGACCATTTTGTTACTGTGACTGTGGTCGATATTGTTGGCGGACCGTACTCGAAGTCTTCGAGGGCCGCGTGTTTGACAACCCTGCTCTAGTGGTACTAGAATACGCTTCCGGTTTGTCGACCTTTAACCCTCTTTCCAGTATTGTTTTGTTTGTGATCTGGGCCACCGGAGCTCCTGGCAGTGATTGAGCAGTTTACGAGTTGTCAATTTGAGTACCATGGCTTCAGAGACTACTAGAATCGACTCGGACAATATTCCAGAATTGGCCAGCGATCCACCTAGAACATCGTTGATAGAAACAGCGGTGAAATTTTTGCAGAATCCAAAAGTACAGCAAAGCTCCCTGGACGATCGAAAACAATTTTTAGTGAAGAAGGGTAAGTCCAAAATGAGAATGAAGGCTTTTAGATTTGGGCTATAATTGTGTTATCGATAGATTTGTCATATCTGAACAGCCAAATAATCCAATAACTGTTTTTTCAATGGGAATTCATTTCCATTTCAATTCAATCACATTTGGAGAATTTTTTGATTTAAAGATTGAATTTAGAAAATTGACACCTAAATGTAGGATATGTAGATGAAATTCTGGATGTATGGCAACCCTATCTGTCAATATTTTGAAAAATGGTCATGAGAATCGAAGACGGTGGCAAATATATGTTCTACATAATAAAATCCTTCTTCTCTAGGTTTAACAAATGAAGAAATAGAACTATCCATTGCAAAAGCGGGTGTGTCTTCATCGGCATCTACAAGTGCAAACACATCAGTGGTTGTCAGACCTCAACATGAACTAAGTAAATAGATAATGAACGATAGAAAATCGTCCTTGTATTCCGAATCATGTAATATTTTATTTACAGTTTCCACATGGGGTCATATTCGTAACTATTCTGCGATCGCTATTATTATTGGTGGACTGGTTTATGGAGTGCATTCAGTATATGAAGTTTGGCCTTTATTAACAACGTTGCCAACATATAATATTTTTCATTATAAAACTAAGAGATTTTTTTCTGACAGTGGTATACGGAGGTCCCACTGTTTAAACGTAAGGATGACAAAGAAGCCAGAATAGAAGAACTTGAGAACCATGTAAAGGTCATGAGCAATCAAACGAATCAGAACTTACAGGTAATATTGTACAAATTATTCAACTGACCTGAACGAACTAGTATATTGGGGTGTATACCACACTTAATGTGGTCAGGTGTGCAAGGTCCTAATTCATAAGTTTTGGTTTGTTCAAGTGTATTTTGAGAGCTTCCATTATATTTTCGAATGGATTACTAAGGTTGGGGGTGTGATATGGTTACTGCATTCAATCATGCTGTTAATCTAATTTTTTTAGGACATTCATTCAGTCATCAATGAAATGAAGGATAAGTTGGACGAGCAAACACATAAAATTGATGAAGTTTCACTCAGTCTATCTTCACATAAGGTACAATTGAAATCT
This sequence comes from Halocynthia roretzi, assembly GCA_013436055.1. Classification (NCBI taxonomy): domain Eukaryota; kingdom Metazoa; phylum Chordata; class Ascidiacea; order Stolidobranchia; family Pyuridae; genus Halocynthia; species Halocynthia roretzi. Next base: position 610,742 of record QRAM01000009.1, on the reverse strand, counting down.
ATCCTCAATATTATCAAATACATTGTACAAGACTATACTCTGCTAACAGTAATAACAATGATATCACTAACCATTAATGATATCAATGTTATTAGTGATATTATTCAGATTTAGCAGAGTGTGTATTTAGTCTGATCCCATATATTTCAAAATGAGTACTCTTTGTCATATGTGATTGTAGGATGTGATCAATGAGAGAGGGATATCTGACAGTATAAGTGAATTGAGATCAGAGATAACATCAGTAAAAGGATTGCTTTTAAGCAGGTATGAATTTAATGAATATAATACAGGTTGAACACCGCTAATACGTCATCCTGCATCGAGGTTCAAATTGAACATGCTTAAAAATCGATATTAAACCTGTATCTTATGTTTGAAATTAGATTTCATTGGTTTATTTAGTGTTACTTCTCAAATAATTTGTATTATTCAGGAATCAGTTTCCTTCCCAGCAACCGCCTGTCCCAGTCATTCCTAGCTGGCAAATGAAACCAAAACTGACTGATCCAGTCAATGTAACCAATATTAAAACCAATGGTGTGTGTGAAGTAAACGGGCAGGACACTGATCCTGATACTGAAAACCCAGATAATAGAACTAAGGATGAATTAATTCAAGACTCTGCCACAACTGAGTAAAAAGGAAAGAAATGAAATTGAGCTTACATGCAAGCTACAATTTCCTTTTTATGGTGTTTAATTAAGAATCATGTGAAAGTGGTACATGTAAACTTAATCTGTCTATGCCCGATGTAATGAAAAATGCAATCTATTGCAATGTTTATGTTCGATTAACACTCGCTTGTAATTTCTATCAATCTTAGAATTATTTTTAAACTTTGAGATTACTTCTAAATACATTTTTTGCTACATCAATATTTTCCGTGAGAGTTTGGATTGAAGATTTGTTGTACCATAGTATATTTTATGTAGAGTATACTGTGGTTGCACTATTCGTACCCGAACTTGAGAGCATGGAGATAGATAGTTTATTATTTTTCTTCATCACACCATGTGTAAATAAATGGAAAAAGAATTGAAGGGAAATCAGATAATTAAATGAAAATAATACAAGAAAGCTTTATGGAAACATCGTAGAATGGATAATTCCACAATAGAATACGTTCCCTCCTATTCACAATCTCATCTTCAAAAGAAATTACGTTTCCGCTTATTCACAATCTCATCTATATGAAACAATGCGTTTCCGACTATTCGCAATCTCGTCTATATGAAACAATGCGTTTCCGACTATTCGCAATCTCGTCTATAATACTGAACTACATCATATAATACTACGTTTCCTGCTATTGTAACGTGTCGTAGATGTAGTTATGTAAAAACTCAGTAAAAGATTGTAACACTGTAAAAGAAGCAGAGGTAGATAGCATTCACACAGATCTACAGTCGCCAGCAGAAAATTATCAGTAACCCGACCACAGAGTGTTTAGACACGAGTTTTCTTTGTTCGTGCATTATTCTGGTATGCACCTGGACCTCCGTGCGAAATTTCGAAAATATCCCTGGCGTTTTGCAGAGCATTTTAAAGTGTATCTGTTCTTAATATACCCGGCCCTAGGGTGTTTAAGTCCGAGATTTCGTTGTGCATGCATTATTCTGATATGGATATTGACCTCCGTTCGAAATTTCGTAAAATTTCCTAGCGTTTAGCAAAGCATTTCCGAAAGTTTATCTGTTCTTGATATATGTCCATCGATAGCAGATTGGGGCATATTATTAGGGCCCCTATTTGAAAAAAGTAGTCTATAACACATACGTGCCGGAAACCTATCTTTGTGCAGGTTTTCTGAGCGTCTAGTCAAGAAGGGTTATAGGTACACGAACAGATACACACACGCACATATAGTTTCTCTTTTATTTATGGGATTTGCGAGTTCTGGAGTTTTTCTGTATGTAGTTGGTACGAGAATGCTGTTCGAGACGTCAAAATGGTACGCAAGTAGAAAAAGTCTTGGAACCACTGATCTAGTTACTTAACCTTGATTTAAAAAAGCATAACGGCTTCCGTTAGTTTGCTATGCATATGAGACTTATATGTATGGATTCGCTATGAAATTCTACATCTATTGGGGCGTCGTATATAGTGGGACAGCAATTGGTCCGCGAGTTATTAGGGGATGTTCAACACGGGGTCACTCGTTACAGCCGACAACGAAATAGGTATTCGAGTTTCGAAATAGATTTTTTCGGGGTTAATCTAAATCAATCGACTCAATTTTTTCAGGGAATCTTTGTGTACGCATTACGTCTCATATGCGCTAATTTTAGCGTGATTGGATCATTAGAAGTTCATTTATAAAAGTTGATTGTACTTTGCCGTCTAGCGGTTGTTTGTTTTTAATTAACTTAACGGTTATAATGATCCAACAGTGACATCTAGCGGTTGGAAATTTTTACTTAACCTACCGCTTATAAATGAATTTTTAATGATTCATTCACGCTAAAATTAGCAAATATGAGATGTAATACATGAACCAACATTCCCTGAAAAAATTGGAACGTTTGATTTAGGTTAACCCCAAAAAAATCTATTTCGAAACTCGAATACCTATTTCGGGTCGGCCGCAAGGGTTAACCTGAATCAATCGACCTAATTTTTTCAGGGAAAGTTAGTTTATGAATTATGTCTGATATGTGTTAATTTTTGCGTGATTGGATCATTAGAAGTTCATTTATAAACCATGATTGTACTTTCTAGTGGTTGGAAGTTTTGGAAGTTCATTTATAATCAACCGCTAGATGTCACTGTTGGATCATTTATAACCGTTAAGTGAAGTAAAATCTTCCATCCGCTAGATGGCAAAGTACAATCAACACTTATAAATGATTCAATCAGGCTAAGATTAGCATAAATCAGACGTAATACGTAAACCAACATTTGCTGAAAAAATTAGGTTGATTGATCTAGGTTGACCCCGAATAATCTATTTCGAAACTCGAATACCTATTTCGTTGTCGGCCGTAACGAGTGACTCCGCGTTGAACAACCCTCAATAACTTGCGGACCAATTGCCGTCCCACTATATATGACACCTCAATGAATGTAGAATTTCATAGCGAATCCAAACATATAAGTCTCTTATGCACAGCAGACTAACGGGAGCCGTTTGGTGGTTGGTGACTTAATAAAAGGGAACGGTTATTAAGGGTTGTTCATTTATAAGCGTTTATAGATGAGTGACCTGGGATCGATCCATTTTACCTTCAATAAACAGCGGCTAGAAACACCAGTGGCTCACGTACCACAGGTTCTTATAACATAAAAAAAAAATTTCAATAAAATTAAGATTGTGTTTAGTTACCCGAAAGTTTTACGCTCTTATCTATAATTCATGGAAAGATATAATTTGAAAAAAATGTCAAATAACGTAATTTGAAGAATAAAGTATGCGTGTTATTTGCCAGATAAATATTAAGGTCTGCGTCGCGGTTCGATTCACACCGCAACCACCAGTTTGTTTTGAAAGAGAAGCAGCTGAGACTTGCGTTAGTAGAAGCATTTAATTGATCGAGGCTGCGAGAGAGGTTTGGAGTTATCTGAGCAATTCCGGTATCAGGAAATTCCCGTTGACTCGGTTTGTGGCCTGCTAAAGATTGATCTGAAAAAGCTTTTATATAACACACTAGGCACTTTCATTGTGGCTGCTAGTACTGGGACAAATGGAACTGTAAGATGAGGTTTACTTGCTGTTGTTTCACTTGCATAATCGGCAATGATAAAGGTGCCTCGAAGGAGGAAGAGGATCCTCTTATAGACGATAGCAAGACACAAACAGTACATAGACATTTAGCATCAGCTCAATCTTCTTATTCAAAATCTTTTTCTTCTGATATTGGAACAATCAAGGGAACTTCTGTGGAAAGTACAGATGGAGAACTTTTTGATCCGCCGTCAGAAAGTAAAATGGGAAAAGACAAATTTGTCAAGGCGGTCGGAGTACTTAAAAAATACAATGTTGTCAGCGGCAAGTACAACACCAAAGAATTACAGCGGCAGCTCTCAATGCCCGAAAAACTGCATCTCATAATTGGCATCAAAGTGATGCCAAAAAATTCACAGGTCAAAGTTTCAGCCATTGAAGCCCGAGGAATTCATGGCGCACTGCAAGGTAAAGAATACCAAGAGGTCACAAGCGGTTCATCCGACAGTGAAACTGCTGTTGTCATCCAGGTCAGGACAAAGATCATTTCGACTGAAGTGAGAGGACATACCAGGAAACATGAAATTCAAAAAGGTTTCAACGGAGCTTTGAAGATGAGGAATGAAACCATACATGAAATTAACATGGAGGAGTTTGCGCAATGCAGTATACGCTTCCGTCTTTATTATGTTTTGAAACATCACAGAGATAAGCTTCTTGGAGAATATCTTCTTGACGTCTCCAGCCTCAACCTTCCAACGGAGTATTCACACACAACTCACGTTATGCTAGAGCTTTGTGAACCTTCTGAAACTCCAGTTACGCAACAATCACCAGAAATTATCTTGGTCAACAAGGGCTTGCCTAATCTCGGAGAGAGTGAAATAACCACGACGCCGAAGATACAACGACAGCAGAAAATTCGTAGCCAGGATTCGGAAAGATATAAATACGCATCCGAGAAAAGTAGCTCGGAAGATGTCACATCGATTGGCTTAAAGTCTGAAGAGGAATCGAAGCACGAAAAAATTTCTCCCAAAAGATCGTTGTCGAAAGCTTTCAAGTCGATTCGCAGCAACGTGCTGTCTAAGGATCAACCTGGTAAAGAAAGAGGGCCACCTGAAACACCGACACCGACAGAAGGTAGCATGGAACAGGTGTCTGCTATGGAGAAACTTAAGCAAGCTGCAACAGAACGCTCAGAAAAAGTAGAAGAGCTGAAAGACTCTTCCGCGGCAATGTCTGAATCCGCTAGCAAATTCAGCGCAATGAGCGTTAAATTGAAAGAAAAATATAAGTCTGCTTGAAAGAAAGTTTAAGGATATCTATAAGCGTGAAATATCTATAAATGTTGTCACAATGCAGTTTTTTTCTCTGGCATCTCTTAGAGGTGACAATGTTACAGTGTAATCCATGATAGTTGCTTAGTACTGTTTGAACTCTAGGTTTTCTAGAATACATATTTTCATTGCCGCCTAACACTGTTTATCCGCACCATTTATCAGCTATCGTTGAGAATAATTATATTGTGGTTACGAGTTTTTAGTTTAGTTATGAAAATACATGCTGCTGTATTTAGTTATGATATCGTATTGAATTTTGACTTCACATTGGAGCCATCGTAACTAACAATTTTTTTTGCGGGACTTTCGATATGGCACCTTTCAAGTTTGACTCATTTCCTTAGCTTTTGCAAGAAGTCACAGATCAAGATTGCAACATTTTTATCATTCACTTATTGAGTGCGATACTATGTAACACAATATGGTATATTATTTATGATTTCAGTAAAACCACCTCGATAAAAAAAGGGAAGCTAGAGCACAGGAAATGCCTTTCATCGAGGCCATTGTGCATGTCAGGCATCAACGTACTACCAGTATATTAAATCTCCCGAGAAAAACAATTAATTGTGTGTGTGTGTGCTTTGATGGAGTTCGTGGTTCTGTTGTAGGCAGGATTACTGGTTCCTCGTTGCTCGATTATCATTTTCACACTTCCTCAATATAGTTATTTTTAACTGAGAAAAATTGCTTAACAGCTGTTATGCATGCATTTGTCATAGATGTTGTATGGAAAGTAGCTAATATGATTATATAAGTATTGCTATATGACAATATGACTATATTGGTACATAATGACCAATGAAAATGAACACATTATATGTTTACTAAACTTTGCTGGTAATACTTCAAGACAGCCTTATTTTCATAGCCTATTGCAATATTATTTTTGAAGCATACTCTGCTCTCATTCACACTCTGTATATACAAATATACTATTTACAGTACAAAGTACATTTTAGGTTTTGTTTTAAACCATGCAATATCCACTAACATAAAAATGAATATAGTTTTTAGCCTTCTAAATTTTCAAAGAGTTCCATCACATTTATTTCTTACAGTATGTTTTCTTTCATTTTTTATTGCATTTCATAATGCAGAGCTTCTGAACTAATACAGTACAACCTATCTGATTTGATAATGTGTAGAATTTTACAATATTATTCAATTATCTGTGTTACATCCTGCTCATCAATGATTCATGTTGTTCTCTATGTACAGATATTCCTTGATTTTTTTTAAGTAACTTACGCTCGAAGGAAAAACAAAATCTAAGTCATGGTCCATCATCTTAATGTATTTGGTTATTTAAATCGTGTTAATTTGGTTATAAGGGTCCAATGTTATGCAGTGTAAATGTTTTGCCATGGTACGGAAAGTAAGACTTCTTTCCATTTCTAAAATAATTTCACGAATGAGTACTGTTCATTGAAAGTATAAATTGAACAACATTTTTGCTGTAATGCAGTATATGCCAATACTTGCGATTGTAGCTTTTTTTACCACTAGTTCATAGTATGTTCTCTGTTTTGCTTGTAATATGATAGAAATTCACAATATTTTTTGCTTATTTTTTGTTTTCCAATGAGAAAGGAATCAGTTCAATTAACTGAGCTATATGCATTACCCTAGAGTAAAATGAAGTTAGTGAACCACGTTATCTGAATATGCCTCCATTTTCGCCAAATGATCAGCAATGAATTATTCACATTCACTCCAAATCTTTATCAGTGGATAAATGCCATTTCCTAAATTATTGTTTTCTGTTATTTTTATCAAAGTAATGCATCATCCTATTAAATTTTAATGCCTCTATACGTTTAGGCGTCTTTTCAAGCGTTGCTTGTCTGGTGTTAATTGCAGTAATGACACAGTTACAGGAAATGTGTCGACGCGTTCGCAAAACCAGCTTGTTGTCAATGTGATGATTTCATGGGGCTGTTATGATCAGATTGCCATGTATAATTGCTTGTGGTACATGACTCTCTAGGATTTCTGTGCAATTACAAAACATATGACATATCAAACGGAAAAGTAGAGCACTGCACTAGAACTGCAGATCTCTGATAATAATAATAATTATTTAGTGGCTCTAGTAGTCTAGTGGCATTGTATTATATGGTTAATTCATTCATTTATCCGAATGGTGTGATTACTGCATTACACGTTTATTTATAGTTATCATTCAAGCGCTTATCGTCACATCAGCACTTTCACATTACCACCGTTATGGGAGATGTGGATCGTTGTCAGAGTTTCCGATTCGACCTTTCAAGGTGGACTACCGAGTAAGCTGCTGAGAGCGGTTCACTGAGAATAATGTTCTCTATGAAATGTTCATAGTTGGATAAAAGGTTGACTGAAGTTCTTAAGATGTAATGCCTGATGTTAATGGACAGTAGAGAACAGAATTCATGAACACCTACGTCCTGATTCATGAAAACCAGTATGCTACTCTTTGCTGCCTACACATTGTGATTGTCGTCATCTGCAGCGTAAATACACGAAGTGTTATTCCCACGTTGTTGGATTCTCAAATGCAATGGAAAGTTATGATGTAACGGACTTTATCCGCGGAACAGTTTGCTACTTGTGACATTGAAATCACGCTCCCATTCTAGTCGTAAGATCACACTGAGAATAAATTTTGGATACTATATTACCATATGTGATAAATATTATCTATTTTTTATGGTATTACGGTGCTTCAGTGAAGTATTTTTACATATTTGAAAGATTCGTGGATTGCTGTACTGCAATTACGTACAGCCAATTCTCAGAGCCACCCAACCGCCAGATGTCGCTACTTGTAATGGGTGCAACCACTGACAAATCGGAGCTGGTATAAACACCGACAATGTGAACAGGTAAATACACATTTTTGAAGCAGTGGAATCGTTTCAACCGTTGACAGTTTAACGTTTTCACCTTTTTCAGAAAAATTGAAAAATTGCGAGGGTTATGATCACCGGTCCATACGAACCAACGGTTTGAGTTTGCAGGGAAATTTCCGGTCTAAACAGTGCAGAGTGTACATCTGCCATATTGAATAAGGTTAGATGAAATGCGTTATCTTTTCTTTTGGTCTCTTAGGAAGCCTCCATAACATCCTTGCAGCTTTATACCGTTATTGTTCTTCCTGAGACAATAGGTGGCATAAATTCAGTCGGATTCACTGAATAGAAAGGCCCACGCATCGGACATTGGTCTTCCGCGAATTCACTCCGCGCCCGCCTTATTTCGTTAGAATTTACGTCAGTTTGGTGGGACAGATTACGAAAACAACGCAGTGCAGTGGTATTGTAGGGTTCAGTTCTAATTCTACTATCTATAATATATAGTACAGCGTAAGATGAATTATCGTTATGGTGGTTCTACTGGCTTATAATCATCCGTAGTAAGCCTGTCATCTAATATGTGGCGAATTCTGACAGTATGCCATCCCGTATTTCAGGGAAATGGAGAGTGCGCGTGATGTAAGGTGACGAGGAAGTGCAAATAGGACGTGCAAGACATCACTTTTCACATCCTTCTTACAGTATAGGACATTTTATTTGTTCATTTCCGCTTTTATTATGCTATAATTATAGTAAGTATAATGCGTTGCCGATTTTTCCAAACTAAGTATTTAGTATATCATCTCGATTAACACAATTATTTATCAAGGTGTTCAACAACAAGGAGTCGTGAAACGTACTATATAAAATAGTTTAGTCAGTTTGTATTTTTGTAATACAGTAAATTCATTCAAATTTGTAATAATGTGACAGATAGGATGAAAGGAATATTTGACGGAAGTTCATGACATAAAAGAAACCTTCATTAGTCCTGCAGCATAAACCCGTGTGCGTGTTAAGTAATTAGAGTTTAGAGAAGCTTGCTATATTACCCGTTGTCCGTTTGCATGGTTAATTTTTTTTGAGTATTTCCTACGGATGAACGTTAAAAGGATACATGACATAAACGTACTCCTTTCACGCGCGGTGACGACTTCCTACACATTATTTTTTTTCTGTGCATAATGACTTTGTAATGAAGTATGAATTTTCGTATTTAAGCCAGAAGGGTTTCTTGTGCCAGTCTGGTGCAGGGTGCTGTGCGAATGCCCTGCCGGTTTAGTAATTCCTTGAATTGTATCGCATCTACCACATGTGTGTGGTATGTGTGAATTATTCCGCATGCATACAATATCCGCATCGAGACCAGAAAATGTATTGACTACTTTAGTTGAATTGTGGATATAATAATGAAATTTGATATCTCTTTGAATTCGTGGGTGTATAGACAGATCAAACCCATTTTAAAAATATAATAGCCACGTGACTAGCAGTGAATAACAACTGAAAAAAAAATTCATTTGCAACTGTAAAAGCAATAGATGCGGATGATCATAGAAAGATGGATATGATGAACTTCAACTTCAGCGAAAATGAAACTGATCTGGGTAAGGATTTTTGTTATGGAGTGTTTCTAGTTAAGTCCAAGAGGGACTTTCAATACTTAATAATAATAATACCAATATTACAATACCAATATTAAACAATACCAATATTAAATATACCAATAATAATTAATACTAATACTTTCAATCCTTCACTGAGATCCTAAATATGTTGGTATTTTATTCCTTTTCAGCAAACGGCCTTCTACAGAATTTTACTAAGGACTTCGACGTGCAATGCGACAACAGAACAGTATCCATGCTGCAGGCCGTTTTAATGGGTGTCATCTCTTCCTCTGGATTTTTGTTCAATGTCATGGTTATCCTGATCGTTATAGCATTGAGAGAATATAAGAAAACATCTCACTGGTATGCATAACGTATATAGCCTATGACTTGCTTGCTTTTCAGAAATTATCCACGTTTTCCTTCAAATTACGTAGGTACGTGCTCAACTTAGCCTTCGCAGACGCAATCTTTCTCGTAATGCTGCCGCTGAAAATAGTGGAAAATCTGTCTGGCAGGTGGTCGTTCGGACTAACGATGTGTTACGCATATAACACCGTTTTTTACGCCAACTACTATGCCGGAATATTCTTCCTTACGGTAATGTGAACTGTTTTATTTTTGCACCGCCTTCAAACGATCATAAAAGCATCACTTTCTAACTTAATGAAGCTGTTAATCAAGCACTGATTTGTGGAATGAAAGTAAATGTTGAAATATAAAAGTTTCATGGTTACCTAGAAAACTATTTTATATGTAAAGGTGATGAGTTTTGACCGGTACGTGGCTATTGTCCACCCGGTTTCGGCTAGATGGAGAAGATTCCGTTCAAAAGAATACTCTTGGTTTATTACAGGATTTGTAAGTATTCCAGTCGTGAGTAACCATTGTCCATTTAATACTACTTGTACTTTAATTAGGTCTGGGCTTTAGCTGTTGCCGCTTCGTTGCCGCTGGTATTTAAGACATCTGCTACTTGCATATGCGGCTTTGATTTCAAAACCAGCGACGTCGACTCTTCGTGTCCTGGTACCGATATAACGGACCAACGTGAATGTGAGATATTCCTCCGAGCAATGAAAGAACTTGGTAAAATTTCTATTCTTTTTCATACCGGATATCATGTTTCGAAATCCGCAATCTGTTATGCAAATCACATAATACGCATGACTATGTGCAGGATTAATCATTGCTGTTTCGGACAGCACTAATAATTCGAACCGTATTATCTAGAATCTGATTTTCCGAGTTCCGGAGAAGGGAGCAACGAAAAAAAACTGGAAGAGCTTTACGAACTAGACGTTGACAGTAGGTTGACTTTGATAACACTTTCTCTATGAAACATCTGTATTTATTTACGCACGATGTCATTTTTAGATACATCTTTGGACGATGCACTACAAAGGACAGATGAGGTCATTATGTAGTTCCTTGCTAATTTCGTGTCTTATAGTAGCTTACTTTTATTCAACTTGAAGAATCGCAATTACAATCTTTTTCCTATAGATGGGCGACTTTTGCTTCCATCCTAAATATCGCTATTTCGAAGTGTGGATATACTGCAACTTCTTTGTTGCATTCGTTGCACCGGTCGTTATCATGTCAGTTTGCTACAGCTGCATTTTGTGGCGAGTGCTGCATCCTCGAATTCCTTCTTCGAGAAATTCTCGCCTTCCTTTCAAAATTTACGGAAGGAAGAAGAAAGATTCGAGCAAAATTAAGCAAGCACATGTCAATGGGTCATTTACAAACGCCAACCAAAGGAATAATAATAGGATTACCGTGCTAGTGGTAATAGTGAACGATTTTTATCTTAATATTACGATTTTCTTCACATTGTGCTTATTTTCATCAGGTCTCGTTGGTTGTGATATTCATTGTATGTTGGTTGCCGTTCCATGTAATGCACATAGCGAAGGTCTTCAGATTTCGAATGAATGCTAGCACGTGCAAACATCTTCATTCTGTTACATTCTTGATGGCTTATTTGAACAGTCTGCTGAATCCCATATTTTACACATTTCTAGGTGAATATTTTACACGTGCTTTCTTTACTTTGTCAAATGACTCGCCTACGTAAATTATAAATATCACGATACATGTTTGCTAGGAACGCACTTCCGGCGTAGATTGAGAAACGTGTGGAACAGGGTGAAATTTCAATGCGGTTCCAAGAAAGATGCCTTCACCACGTTCAAATATACAAAGAGTAAGGAGCGTGGTCAGAACCATCGTTACCCAGGCACACAAACAACAAAGGTTTCAAATCACGTAAACTGAAAAGCGTAATCACCTTTAGCTGTAAAATATAAAAAATGTTTTAATTATTTCGCAGGTTAACGACTCGTCATACTGTCATTCTGGAGACCCGTCGAACATACAGTTGCGTCTGCTGAAGAGTGCGAAAGAAAGCGAGGCGAATGCTATTTAATAAAGTTAAGCTCTCGAGTTTAGAATATTTTTAAATCGAGTTTTTAAGAAACATAGTAGAAGTTTTAGCAGTGATGTATTGGAGAATATTAATTTGTTAACTGCAATGCGCTAGAGTCCTAGAACATCACTGCTGTTTGTAGAATCTGTGACGTCAATTCCACGTCTTCCTCTCCATGAGTGTGACAAACGGTTAACAGTTTTTGTTTATAAATAGTAAATCTATCCGGTATAATAGTTGATCCTGTTCATTACTGAAAGGTATTAGTTTACCTCGAAGCATAATTGAGAAAGCATCAGGTAAGGAATTAATATTATTTTTTAAATAATGCTCTATTTGAACCTCACATGTGTTGATGATTCAAATGCCAGTAGTCACGCTTTTGTTTCACTTTGCCTATGTCCTTGTTGGACACTTTTGCCCCGATTCTCCCTGCAAAGGCTGTACACCCGCCATAAATCTTAATGGCTTGTACGTCTGTTTACACGAGGCTTTTTTTGTTTACTGGAACCCTCACTGAAATTTCTAGAGAGGCTAGGCTGTCTATAAACTGTATAAATATTTTTTTGTTTTGTTTTTCTGTATAGTTTGTGTATATGTCCATAAAATAAATGTTTAGGCCCCTGTAAAGATAAGTTTTTATTTGAAGTTGGCTTTCTACAAAAAGAAAAGTTATGATTCATATAAGTACATCTAATAAAGTATTCACAGTCGGTCTCAGTGATATACAAACACAAAGGTATGGTGATTACATTTCAGTAGTCGTTCAAGGTTTTAATGATAAAAATTTGAATGAGGAATTGCAGCATGGCAAAGTGAAGTCAAAACAACAAATATTTTGGGCAAAGAACATTGCCAGTACTGGTGTTTCACTAACAACGTAGTAATAAAGATGGTGAAAACGTTATAGAAAAAGAAAAATCAATTACAAAGAGCATTAGTGATAGTAAAGTCCAATATACAGTAAACAATCCAACAAGTCATTTAATATATTCTGTGAGAGCACGCAAAGCATAGAGTAGTTCCACCTGAAACCGTCCTTCGAGCAGGACGATGTTAACATGAACCTTTTCGGAATGGCGAAAGTGCTTCCAAAAAGAATCGTAAATGGCCTTGGTGGTTAGCTCGGGAAAACACGAAACACTTTTTATGAACGTCTTCAGCGACCGTTCCATCAACTGGTTTACTTCGCCGTAGTTGTAGTCATCGTACATAATGCCGCAAGTACAATGAATGTACATCCAGATAGCTCTCCTCAACTTTGTGGTGTCCACATGCTCTTTGGTGGCAAGGGTGTTATATGTTAGGTTATAAGCGGTATTGAACTTAGAATCCAGCATTTCGCCCACCGGAGGATAGTAGCTAGTTACGAGTGAATAGGCGTGATCCTGCCAGTTGAAATCCATTGCTCTGAATGTGGGGATGTAACTACTTTCATTTCTCTTTGCAAAATCCTGATAGTTGAAGTCAACATCATCAATATATTTGAAAGAATACTTCACGTCATCCTGTGAAATGATATCACTTGACGGATCATCGTTACCTGTAGGATGTAGGATTTCAGAAGCGGACTCATTTTTCTGTGACTCGAATCGTCGATTCATCTCTTCGCGTGTGACATTTTCATCATGCTCGTCGTGGAGTTTCTGCATTTTTTGCAAGAGCATATCAATGTCATTATCATTACTGGAACTATCGCTGTCAGGTGTGGTATTACTTTGATATGCATGAATGGAAGACTTGTCGCCATTTTTTTGTTTTTCCTGTGATTCGATATCGGTAACTTTTATGTGATCTATTTCAAGATTTATCCCACTTCCGTGGCAAAATATTGCAAGGCTGTGAAAATGACACAGTAATACTAAGGCCTGCAAGAGCTCAGAGTGAGACCACTGCCATCCGGGTCCACCGCGACACAATTTCTCGATGTCCCCGGCTTTGATCAGCCAAGGACGATGTGCCAGGAGCTTATTTATGAACGATAATGACTGAAGCTTAGGACAAGCATATTTGAGCCCTTTAAGCCAGTCTGGATCTCCACCACACATAAGAAAATCACTTTCCATGAGATGTACTAGGTAAGAACATTTATGTCTTGCAGCTGCCAATATTCCAATATAACTTCTGTAGCAGTAAGGTAAAGCACCATCGTTTTTTAGCAAATACATGTTGACTGATAAAAATTCCTTCAGATACTGAGGATGCATACCCATAATCAGCACCATATGCTCTAGTCTGCATGTTTGCATATAGCTTTCTACATACAAAGAATAAGTTTGCTCATCGTCTGTGTCGACTGGTGGAATTTCCTCGTGAGGAATGAAAGCACTCGGCTCCTCCACTAAAACTTTGGGGACCTGGATACCTTGGTCGGCAAATTTCACTAATGCCTGCTTGCATCCAGACCTCAAGTCGTCAAATGGACACCACTTGCTGAGTCTCAACAATGATGTCAGAATGTAATGAAGGTATTTATCTACTTTTTCAATGCTTTTGTCGTCCCTGTCGGCAATGAAACAGGCTTCACGGCATCTAGTCTCGCGCTTTTGTTCTTGTCCATAAAAGTTGTTTTTGACTAAACCGGTTTGGTAAGACTCTTGACATCCGTACATTTGTAAGCAAGCCAAAGCCGTGACTTCTTCATTGAGAGCAGCTAAAGCTACTACCCTGCTAGCCATATCTCTGCTTGTTAACTGCTTAAATAGTCTTTGCGTATCCTCATATGTGGGCAATTCAAAATTTGTTGAGCAGTGATCGTCAGTAATGTAACTGCTCTCTGAAACTACAGCCGTCATTGTTGTGGATGTGTTGCTGCAGCATGCATCAGACATTTATGACTTCTGATAAGCCGGGCAAGCGTGACATTTTCATTTTTCTGGTAAACTAAGGAGTAGTACTGTAGAGGTATATTAAAAGAATTAGCATAAGATTAAAGATAATGCTCAGGTAGAAACGAAAGAGAGATACCGGTCATGCTATCTTAAAATTCAAGGTCAAATTATATTTAAACTCTCGCTTTCACATGAACGATTATTAACCACTGCCTGTTTACCAGTACTTTAGTTAAGATTTGGTAGACGATTGAGTGGATTTGAATAATCCTGTTGGCACTGTTGGCACTCTAGCATCATGAATCATTATAATGACTGGTTAGCATAATAAATATAAGTACTCAACTTAAAAGATTTGGTGCAAATTTTAATCCTAATTTGCTTAGTTCTAGTTACATATGGATCAATAACAGTAACTGACCAATAGTACTTCTCTTACAGTTTCGCTGACCTATTTTATTGCATACTGATGACATGTCATCTTTGTGTAAAACTGCTATAGTTCATTGAGTAAGCATCAAATCTGTTTTTGCAAATCTCCTAACATTACTTCAGCAAATGGGATTTCACATCAAGTAGGTATGCTAATCAAGTAGAGCTGATTAAATTCTTCATATAGTAATATATCCGTAATCAGTATGTCATATTTCAGCGAAAGGACAGTCCATACAGCGCTCCTTAGCTTACTAGTAACTACGTTCATAACTACAATCATATAATGGGCCTAGCGTACATTGCACGTTCAAGCCGGCCCAAACTTGTTTTCTTTTTGTCTGCAATCAGTTCCATATCTTCAAGCTCCAGCTGAGCATAATAATCATTAATCTTAACGCAACCAAATATTGACAGTATTGCGCAACTTAGGTCGTAACAAACAATACGGCGCTAGCCTTCTTCCGTACATTCGGATTTAACGATTGAGTGCATTCAGCGTAATACTGAACATGTAAGCGATAATAACCTTACAGACAGAAACCATTACTCCTTCACTGGCAATCAGAACCCATTACTGTATGAATTCTTCGTCATCATGTACTGTTAGTCATTCGTTGGTAGCGGTAGCGCAGCTTGCCTAACCTTGCATCATCTTTGCAGAAAATTGTGCAACATAACAACAAAAGCAGCAAAGCGGAGGCGCTATATCGACCACTCGACTCAAGTGGCGCGTTAACCTCAAAACTTTCCAGGTGGGTAGCGATTTCTTATCTAGAAATTGCCCTTTTCTATTAGATTACTTTCTCAGCGAAATAGCATTTATTAAAATAGGCTTTCGAATTGAAACAACATCATTCGTTGAATTGTTCACACCTCACTCCCTTTTTTCTACGCAATTGCGAATGCTACTAACAGCACTGTCTGGCCTAAAGCCAGAATGAAAATGTTTACTTTCTCCTGCAGCGATAGCAGTTTCGAATATGAAACAAAGACCGTTTATCTATAAAGTTCGCATATCACTTTCAGTTCAACAGAGTCAGCAGTTTCCTTCGGTCTACTTAGCCCTTTCACGTCGATTTTTAAAGCTGTATATAAAGCCCGTATGTTTGAACAAAACAACACTCAACTGAATCTCTCCGATGTCGCAACTGAAATGTGTATTTTCAACTAAAATATTCCTTAATGTGCCTGGTCTGACAAAAGTGTGGCCTTTCATTTTGCAATAAATGCGAATGCATATCGACTGACCATATCATATTCCATTTTCCTGAAACCTAAGATGGACCGCATTGTTTACCACGGGAAGAAGTTTTTTTATTTCGTGTTTTGGTTATTGATCCATCAGTTAAATTATGCTACAATCACCACAGAGCAGCAGTGTAATTGAGAATAAGTAGGACATTGGTAAGTACACTGCTTGGACCTATAAGATATAGTATACCCTAGTACTGGGTAGTTCTTTGGGCACAGATAGTCACAAGACTTATGCAGCTGAATTGACTCAAATCAAATTCTGAACCTGGAAGGAAGCTAACACTCAAGATTGTCGAGGAAAAGAGGTGTCTTTTATTATGTGTACATATAAACTGGAAATACTGTACTGTTCAGTACAAACTTTGAACTAATAAAAGGTATTGGTCATTTGATATAAAAAATTAGTAGCAATTGTACTTATAGTTAGTACTACAAGATAGTATTGGGTTATTGAAAACCCAAAACAAAACTGAATAGTAGTCATGACTGTACATCTAAAATAAAAGTATTAAGCACTAATGCTGTGGCATTGGCAAGAATACATTACTGTACATTGATTCTATTATATGTACTGCATATTACTTCAACTCCAAACTTTTGTTTCCACTCGATGACAGGAGAGAGTTTGAAATGTGAATGAACATGTACTACTGATGTACTATCAACATACGTCTTCAAACAATAGAAAATCTACCACACTTCATCGACAGCAAGGCACAATAAGCGAGTATCAATTAATTTAGCAGTGTATAGCGAATGTAGAAAAAATATTTTTAGTTATTTGCGTATGAGATATCTTTCACTGGATCGCTTGACTTAATTCTTGCACCATAGCGCTATTGCAATCCCCACACAGGACATGCCCGTCTAGCGGAAAGCATTTCTTTCCATCTTTGTCCGAAGTCAGCTTCACCCCACACTTCTGTAAAAGTGAATTTAGAATTTGGAAACAGTTTCCATGATTTTAACATGCAATAACTGTACTTCGCATTTGTAGCAATCCACATGGAAGTTTCTGTCAAGAGCAATGATACGAACTGTTTCCTCTTGGCCCTGCTCTGGCAATATGGATTGATGACAGACGGAACATCGGGGTGCAAATTTCCTAAGTATTAAAAATTGAGTATTGTGAATAATATGTTATGCAAGAACGTTAATGAGAATAGAACTAATGTACAATGACAAACACAAGTTGATATGCTTGCCCTGTATTTGACATTATACATACTTTTGGAAATCATCAACACAATATATTTGATTAGTCACATCGACTGTGAAAGGGATTCCATCCAGGCATTTACTGCAGACAACGCATCTGAAACACTCTGGATGATAAGGCTTACCAGTAGCTCTTAAAATCTGTACATTTTCAAAATATATAAGTTGAATATCAACATTTTTCTCATTCAAATATGATAGATAATAGAATCAACACATTCACTACACATACTCGAACTTTGATAACATCCGAACACACTGTACATTTCTCTAAAGAATCCAAGTAGCATTTTTCACAAAACGGCTCCTGATCAACAACATAAAACTCATCGCCATGAAGCAAACGACCTAAAAACGGATTAAAATAATAATTATGGTAATATAAAAACGTAAAGAATTGCAATTCCATACCACAGGTTGTACAGCCAAAGCAGTTAATATGAAATATCTTCTCCATTGCTGAACATCCAGTTTTTTCCCCTTCAACAACATCATTGCATTTACCGCAATAACCATACATTTCCTTATCCTGTAAAACAAATGTCAGGAATGTTATACAAGCTATAGAACCAACACCATCAGAACTACGTCAATTGGTTATGAGAATGCAATTTGAAATGATTTTTTACGTATGTTCACTATTTCTAGATTACGTACCGGTGGACTATTCATGTTGTCGATCAACGACTGTGTATAAAACTCCAATTCTTCTTCCGGACTTCGTTGTTTTTTAACACCTTTGGTCGACGTGGATACTGCCAATGGAGTTGATCGGGATATTGATTGGTTCGGCATCTTACAGTCAAGTTCTAGTTTGCTATCAGTATGGTAGTTCACTATATATTAATGTTATTACAATATAATATTTGATGTAAACTGGATTCAAACAGGCATATACGTCAATTCGTGAGAGCAGAGGCGTAAACCTGCAAATCGCCGCAATAAAAGGATACTTGTGAGCAGATAATACACCCGCCATATAATAAATGGTAAATTAGCTATTGAATTGACGATCTATAAGCACATTCAATTCTGACCCATTTCAGTTTGAATGAAATAATTACTTACACAGTTTTTGTACAGGAAGAGAGTATTCGTTATCTCGCAGTGAATAAATTGATAGGGTGGGTAAAAGGGCGGATGTAACTTCATGGCTACTGAAATGCAATATAACGTAATCTAAACATAACCATGTAAGGCGAAACAGTCCTAATACCACAGGTGAATCAAATACTTTACGTTCCATGGCCATTCAGGATAAATTCTCCGTGTTTTGTCTTTGCGAATCGCTACATAATTGGAACAGCAATACCAACTTGCTTTCTGTTTGATTTATTTAGGCACCTTACGGTTTCTCGATGAAGGAATTTGGGACGGTGCGTTATTACCGCAAATATATTTGTGACTAAGATGATGGGAGTCCGCGATGTCTCTTCGACAGTGATCCATTCTTCCCAGTTTATCTTTCATTCTTTTCTTACCCAGGCTATGTTGTTGCGTATTGTTTTTATTGTTTTGTTATAGTTTTGTGGGTTATACGCTAACAAATACAATCTCGCTTACAGAATTCTATTCCCTACAATGTAACTTATTCCCTTAGCTTCATATTCCAACCGTGTTAGCTCAATGTAATGGAGGGATATACACAGTCGCCTCTTTTTATTAAATAATGGCATACGTCTTGAAATTCAATTTTTTTTAGCATCATACACAAGAAAAATAAACGTCCGAACAACTAAACGGCTTTAATTGAACCTGTGCCTTCTGTATCATGTTCTCACTCGGAGTTTCCATAAATTCCGTGAGGATTTTCATGCTATGTGAAATGGCCCATGGGACGCCATTTAAGACCCCGGTCGAGAACAACTGTTCTGTTCTGAAGGACACTAGCAGCGCCGTTTGTTATGCATCTGTGCGGTTGATAGGTTCTTGGTGTAAATTTGACAAGATTGCCGTAAAACGTTTGGCAACATGAGTAAAAATTCCCTTGTTTACGACGGTTGGGGTGGATTCCAAATTTCCCAGACATTCACAGAGAAAGTTAACGTTATGCAGTCAGCAACAACAGACGCAGTATTGCCTCTGTCATTGTACATTACTTCGCCAGCTTATGGTTATTGAATGAAATGAGTGCTGAGTCGTTGTAGTTAATCCACCATGTGTTTGATTGTTTACTACAAGTTTAGTTGACTTATATGACTTACAATGCACTTATATTTACTGAGGTACGACGCGTTTGTATTAACTACGTGAGCGTGGTTTGTATTGCGAGTACACCGATATAGCGCTGCCTTACGTTGTACCTAGTTATTTTTTTACGAGTTATAGTTTTTAAAATAATGTATATCTCTGTTTTAGTTTGTTTGAATAAGAATTCTGCGAATAGTTGTGATCAGTAAAGGGCAATAGGTCGTAGTATGTCTATGCGACTTGTACCCGTAATCACTATAATAATCTACACTAATCAAGCAACATTAACGCGAGTGAAATCCTCGCATATTATTCGTTCTCAATGCAAGAACAGTAATTGTAATTTAGCATTGACAAAATGTTAATGAACTTGTAATAAAACTTAAGAGTTGGTAAATTATTTGGCATATTTTCAATTATTTGAATAGCAATTTAGCAAATGTTTGAACACTGCATAGTTACACTACTGGTCTTAAGCTAAGAACAGAACAGTGCATGTCCTTTACATACTTACATTTTAAAATGGTTCTGTGAATTGTGATCAAAATCTATCTTAAGACAGAGAACTTATTTAAGTATTGATGATTAACCCAGCTGCTAATTCATATCACGAAAATGTTCGCTTATGAAAGTGATATTACTGTGTTATACTCCCGACAGGCTGACATGCTTTCAGCGTTTAGCATTTTCTTGTTTCAGTAAGTTTACCAATGTGTCGGATTACATAAAATGAGTTCTGGTGCAGAGGATATTGTTATTGCGTTGTATGACTATCAAGCTAATGATAAAGAAGAACTTACCATTCGGAAAAATGAGCAGCTGACACTGATCGATAACACTGGAACCTGGTATAAGGTTAGTACCACAAGTTCCTCTCAATACTTGTCCGTTGTCAACTTCTACAACTGCATCAACTTTTAAATCACTGCATTCAAAACTGGACTCATGAATGTAGATTCGAAATGCATTTTATTAGCAGGAATGTTTTGTTTAAATGATATGAAATCGGGTTCGGAAATGCCCGTGATCACTACATTAACTGTATTTTGAATAATAAAAAATCGAGTGATTTTGATAAGAATCCACGATTTAAGTCGCTAGGGCATTAGATTTATTTCTCTTAGCGTGTAATAAGCTCTTACAAATTATTTTATATCTTCACAGGTCCGAAATAAAGCGAACATGGTCGGCCTGGTTCCATCCAATTATGTTAAAGTTGAAAAGAGCAAAGGAGAATCACTCGTAAATAGAATAGGTAAGAATGATTTATCAAAACACTTTTAAATTTCCATATAAATGGTTGATGTGAATAGATGTCAGTATAGAGTTGTTTTAGCATAAATTTCCTGGTTTGTGATTATCGTCGCATTGAAGGCATTGAACAAACAAGGCGCAGTTTTGCAGTTGCCTGAAAGATCCTTTCCAAGCGTATCATGTTCTAAAAGCGAGTAAGATAACTTCCTTTTTATGTGGTTTTAATACTTGAGAATTCCTGCTGTTGCCAATACCCTAGATTTTGATACAGTAAGCCGTGACGTTACACACGAAGTATGGTTTTCTGTATTGCATCGTGCTGTTGTTTAATATCGTCTTGGTGTCGAGTCGTCTACTGATTGCTGCTATGTTAGCTATGACAGATAACACAGTTTTAACCAGAATTTTTTCCCAAATTGCCATGTTAATTATGCATGGTATCATGTAGCTTACAATGGAATTTTTACTATACTTAGATTCACCACAACAAAATACAAATATCATTCGCATATGCTTGGCAGATTAACAGTTGAAAATGGCTGGTTGTCTATTGTCATGATGCCAGGACTTACGTAGGAAATTGATTAAATATGACCTGACCTCTACCCGAAAAGTAATAGAGACGTAAGTTATGTGTAATAGCGACAAATCACTCTCACGAAACTTGCACCGACATCAACCTGTTTGAGTGCTAGGTTATGAAAATAAACGTTGCCATGTAGTGTGGATTTTTCTAAGCCATGTCTACTGAAACATACAGTCTCTTGCCTCGGGGTTCTTGTCGTGTCCTTGTGCGGAAACAGGACTACCGTGCATTCTTTGCGTTTGTATGCTATCTATCATCGGCACTGTTCTGATAAGCGAAGAAATCATCTACTGCATAAATCAATTCTTAATTTGTGGCCCAGTTTGTATTTTTTTACCTTGGTCACACTTTTGCTTTAATTCAAATCTCAATTTTTAGAAGAAAGCATTTGCATCCATGATAACAGCTGACATGTTTACATGATCATCTCTATCATGTGCTTTCTCCCACACCAGGGTAAATACTCATGGAAACTGAAACACCTAATGTTTATTTCTCTTTATCAACTAATCATTTATAATATTGTTTCATTTCCTACTTCCTTTGTTCCAACAAAATTGTTGGAAAGGTAACCTCACATGTATGTTGTTAATCTTTATGTAAATGGTTATATTAGATGCCATTGTTTTCATGATTGAAAAATGAAACTACTCCGGACTTTATTTGAGTATCTGTTTCATACTCTGTGTGGTGGATGTACTATTCAACTGTGGCTACATATGATGAATCACAGGATACTTTTGCATAGAGCATGGAGTGCAGAGAAATGTCAAAATATATCATATATACACGTGGTCTTGTCAAAAACCGATTCATTGCCTTGTGCTCCCTGAGATATTATTAGCTTTTGAATTTGTATGACGCGTAAGTTGCCTTTGTAAAACGAGTTTATAGCGTAATCGTACCCAATCTTGATGTCATACACCCCCTTTTTACGACGAGTGTTGAAAAACCTCGTTCGTTTATCTGTGAATGTTGGGAGTATGGTATTATCAGCTGTCACTTCTCCGGTCGACGAACCAACTACAGAACAATTTAACCGCTGACTTCCGATTCATTGTTAAAAACTATTTAACCGCTGACTTCCGATTCATTGTCAAAAACAATTTAACAGCTGACTTCCGATTCATTGTTAAAAGTATCCACGCTCGCATGGTCGGTCTTAAAATCCTTGTAAAAAGTTGTTAAATTTAATACTAGTACAGTAACTGGTTTCTACCCACGCTCGCATGGTCGGTCTTAAAATCCTTGTAAAAAGTTGTTAAATTTAATACTAGTACAGTAACTGGTTTCTACTCGTTGTGAGTTTTATTACCATTGTCCATCAGTTACATTACTTCCTTCGTTCACAAAACTCCTGTAATTTACGATCGCGATAAACTGCAATTCGCTAAATTCAAACATCTTAACTTCTGGATTTGTTCTGTGACATCATGCACATGCTTTTTTTACGCGTATATGGGAGAAGGAAGTAGTCATCAGAATGGGAGGTGACGTCATTGAACACTTGCTTCTCTATCGGTATAATGTGCAATAATATTTCACATCCTACTTGCCTGCTATGCAACACAGTACATATACAGAGTGTGCCTTCATGAGTAATTAGGTTTGCAATACCTACTGTTAGCTGTGTTATTTTCATAGAATTTGTTACTTCACAATCCGCAGTTCTTTTTCGACCCATGATAATAATGGTTTTGAAAGAAGGTTAGAGTTTGATATTCAAATAGAAATCTATAGACTATTTCATGAGGTTCATCATTCAATCAATCTATTGTTGACTTAGTATTGCAGGCTTTAGATTTCGACATTACTAACCCTTAGAAGTATATATTCAATATGTCGATTAGTAGTTAATAATTACTCTAAATGTCTCAAAGCCATTGTCTATATCTTCTCTTTCAAGAAACAGTATTTACCGTATTTAGTAAAGTTCTGGGAAAAAAGTCTGTGTGTTATCTTGTGTCCATAAGGATTCATATTGACTGTTTTTTCTTACACACCTCTTATTGTTATCTGTAATTGTGCCCTATAACAGATTCGTCGATTCTGCTTCATATCAATATATATTAAGCAGGAGAGTACAGTTTGGTTGGTTTGGTAGGTTTTAATAACTTCCTTGTCGCCTCGTTTGTTTCGATTAATTGTCTGATCATTATGGTCGATTCCCTAATAATAATAATAATGCACATACAAGATTTCACAATGTAAACAGTAGGGAATTCTAACACTCGCACGCAATATCTCAAATCAAAGTGTGTGTGTGTGTGTGTGCTTATGCCAATATTGGAGGAATATTTTAATGTGATGGAATATAATATCATATCTGAGTACACGTAATAGAACGTAGCAACTGGGTATTATAGGAAAGGTTCATGTAACTGTATGGATTTATGCTTGTTTTATGGCAAACTCTTTCTCCAAGGTATTGCCTGTTAAAATAATTTGAAATGATTTGTTTCACAAGTCACTGAGCAATAATCCATTTGAAAAATAATAATTAACTCTCAATTGTTGCGAATTGTTGTTATAGTAAGATTTATTATAAGCAATATAAAATAGTCAAACATCTACACTAGTATTTCTATATTGAATACATGTTTATGTATCACTGTAGTTGCTATTTAGCATAAACATAGTTCAGAAGTGTATATTGTCTTGAGATAAGTTGACAGCATGTTAAGGTTGAAAGATTATGATAACTTTATTGTAGGCATTTCTTGGTACAGTAATTCCAGGCCGAATATTTAACTGTTTTAATATCTCGGGGAGACAATTGTTTAATCGCATACAGTTAGTTCATTTGGGTAAATAAATGTTGTGTGAGAAACTGTTCTCGCTGTTAGTAGTGCCTGTATTGTTAGTCATTCAAATTCATGTATAATATTAACCTTGATCATATATCTTATAATAAGTTGTTACATATATGAGGAATACAAACAATCAAATCAGCAAGTTAGTACTTTGGTTATTTCCTCATCAAATGTTTTATCATCTCAATATTACAGAAAATATGAGCCGTCATGTTAGGATTAAATGCTCATGAAATGTCGAATGTTGGTTTCATTCACTCCATTTTGAACTACTGAATAATGATGTGGCTTGACTGACATTTTTTGTCAGATGTCAAGCCATTATGCTAAATGTTTTATATTCTGCTTACTCAAAATGACTAGAGTACAGTTTCTGTTTTCGTATTACTAATGGTAACGTTATCAGTGAGAGACTTGTTTAGGTCCTCTTATTGACAGATGTGTTATGAGTAGCTAGCCTCAATTTTATTAGCCAGTATATAATTCTTGACATATGCTTGATATTTTGTTTACCAATGTAATGTTAGCACTAATTGATGGCTCTTCATGGTTATCCGTAGTTAACATGCATCTCGAATAGTATACAGGCTGTTGCTCGAGGGTAGAGATGTTTAGAATTTTTTATGGTATATTGGGAAATATTAGCTTTCAGGTGAAGTTTTTGAGGTGTGGTAAGTCATTTATTTGCGACATAATTAAAATCCAGGAGTTTTAGTGCTGTATAAACCGTGTTAGTTACAATGGTTTATTGTTTCCTGTTCAAGATTTATTTCAGAGCGTCCACATAACATTTAGTGCTTGACGTCATCTAGGTCTTCAGTAATTAGTCTTGTGTATCAGATGCAAAAGAATTTTGGATTTTTCAGCTAACAGATTTCCAAAAAGAGGCAAAGGAGGAGGTTCTTCAGCATCCACGGTTGGCTCGCAGTCACAAAGACAGCAAGGCTTACAAAACAACAGTCACAGCAACAATTTAGATGGTGTCGGTAAAAAGTCATCAACAGGCATAGAATTGATGACGATGAATGAGTCCTATGTTGCAAAGTATACTTATGCCTCAAACCAGGCAGATGAATTGTCGCTGGTCAAGGGTATGAACGTTATCGTCCTGGCTAAGGAAGCCGATGGTTGGTGGCAAGGTAAAAATTCGGACGGTCAGATCGGCTGGTTCCCGTCAAACTATGTCGAACAAAGCAGTGCGGGAGACGCCTCACAAACCGTCTATCCGCCTCGAACTGTCCTAGAAGTTGCGAGAGCAATATATCCATTCGATTCGGGAAATACGGAAGAGCTAGCCTTCAAGAAGGGGGACATGTTTGACATTATCGACAAACCAGAAAGCGACCCGGAATGGTATGAAGCCCGGGACGTGAACGGTCAGGTCGGTCTAGTTCCGATAAATTACATCGAGACCGTACCTGGCGTCAGCTCCATATTCAAATCTGAATCGAGCAGCTATGACGATGTGAGTGGGGATTCTTTCAATGGAATGAGTTATCCTTCTCCGGTAAGTTAATTTGTCAAAATTACGTTGTCTGGACTAGCACAAACTTTGAAACGTCGGGTAATTGTCAGAAGTATAATCACATGAACCAGTTTTACATGCCAGAGTTTCCTGTGACTAAGCCACGTGCTTATTTTTTCCAATTTTCTAATAATCTAGCATCACTAAATGAACCACAGTTACTTCACTCTCACTCTCAGCAACTCACTGAAATAATTGACGAATTAAAACAGCTGTTGTAATTGTAAGCTACATAAATTTCATTTCGATTGAAATAATAAATTTTATTGTGTACATTTGCTGTTTAAGCCATCTACCCTTTATAAGGCCATCTGCATCTATTTGTAAATGAAGTTTGCTTTCCTCGTACTCTATTTTTTGAATTATTGATCAGGGCTTAAATACAAAAAACTCGGTACATTCCTTGAGCTGTAACTGTAATGTGGCTGCTTGTGTGCTGCTAATGACCGTTTTCAACTGAATATCCTTTTCTCCTATTTCGTTTATAATTAAATATATCTTCTACCTAATACTGTATACATTATTATTGGACACTGGAATCTCTCATGTTCTTAAAAAAAGGGTCAATATAAGTTGGGAGAAATTACAGTCACTGCTGAATGAAAACGAATTTATATGTAATTACAGCGAACAGATTCCTATTGACAATATCTATAGACTGTTTTCTGAATGATTGGCTGACTGAAAATGAAAGAGTGAGAATGAAAAATATTTTGTATGGGCAATATAAAGAGGGCACAGGGGCACACCCTCTCCCACTGCCTTAATGTTGAAAGTATTGAATATTAATTCAACATTGTTAACATGATTTTCAGCAGTATATGTGAATCATCTGCAATCTGATATTTTTATCCACTGTTGGTGACATATCCGCAATAATTCAAGCACGTAGTTAGTAATAGATACTTATTCTCTGTGGTTTAATGGATGACTGATGTCTACAGTGCTGGCAAGTAATGTATGAGGTTTGAACTGGTAAATTTAACTGAATACTGACAATAAAATTGTTTTCATTTGGCACACTTCATGTACAAAAATACACATTTGGCGCACTTTACATAAGGTATATATCCAAATATTTGTGCTGAGTTTAGTTATATACTGTGTTATTCACAGTATTTTGAAGTTAAAGAAGGCGCATCGCCTAAATTAAGAAAACTAATTTTAACAATACGTAGGCGCACATTTTTTAAATCTGAATATAATATATCTGAAGTAATTGCTTCAGAACAAATTCGTTACACATTTACAGTTCCAAAATCTTCATTTGTCATTTGTCTTTGGCACAATAACACGTTTCCCGAGCGCAAAAACAAAATTAAGAACTATTTTATTAGCATGTTTTCTAGTAAGCAATGAAACGTGTTTATTCTAGCTGGAAATCCATTGCAATTGAGATAAGATTGAGTATATGGTGAAATATCTTTTCCATTACTAACACGCTATATGTTTACCTTTGCTATGCAAGGTTAGTGCGTAAATTACTGTATTTACATTTGAAGGCCTCCTCTGGCAACGGTGATAGCCAACAAGGCATGAAAACTAAACCGTGGTATTTTGGTCCCGTGAAAAGGACAGAAGCCGAAAGCTTATTACGCACAAGAGCTCGCAACTCAGAGTTTATCGTGAGAGACAGTGAATCAACGGTAAGTTCCGTCATTGGTTGCCTTGATGATCACACAGTCGAATTATAATAGATCTTGGGAAAAAGTTTAATCCACCACACTTGTATTAGAAATGTGCATTTGCCATATAGCAGTCTAGGTTTTGAGCACTTTGATCTCTATCAGGACCGCTAATTTGTCCTCCTTTCTATGGGTCTTTCTAAAATCTCGCATAATCAACTTCAGAGATACTCAAAACAATAGGTACAAGAGGGCATGATAACTGCTGACATATACTCTTCTCAAAGTGCAATTCAATTTTTTCAAAGGCCGGGGATTTGTCAGTGTCCATGAAAGCTCCAGACAAAATCAAACACTTCAAGGTGTCTTACAGAGAGGGCAAATATTGTATCGGGCAAAGGAAATTCGACTCAGTAGACAGCCTCATCGAACACTATCGCCGTGCTCCCATTTATACTGCCCCAGAAGTTGGAAAAATCTACTTAGGCCAACCGGTAGCGAGATGAGCTTGAAGGCCAGATCCCAGATCATGTATGCTCAGCAACATTTTGATATTGTTAACAATCATGAACTTGCAGAGAACTCGAATGATGGAACTACATTTCTCTTATAAAATATGTTTGAAAAGGTGCAGTGTTTCGTTCCACTATATAACTGCATGCGTCCTTGTAGGAGATTTGTCATGTCACATGTTGTATCCTTTGTTTTCTAGAGAATGTGTCATTGCGACATTTTGATTTATTTGTTCTTCATAGTGTCTCAGTTTAGTTGGTTTTACCTACATACTAAGATTAC
The DNA here is from genome assembly GCA_013436055.1 of Halocynthia roretzi. NCBI lineage: Eukaryota > Metazoa > Chordata > Ascidiacea > Stolidobranchia > Pyuridae > Halocynthia > Halocynthia roretzi. The sequence goes on along the minus strand of QRAM01000009.1, from coordinate 582,331 downwards.
TTGGAGCTGACCTTGCCTCGTTAAGAAAAAACACAGGATTTATGAATTTCTTGTGGTTCATACATGGATATTTGTTGTCACCCTGGCCGACTATAAGAACATTTACTAATATATGTGGAAGCTGCTTATTATGATTGCTGATGATGTTATCAATCGGGTATTGTCATCAAAAAATCAACTGGTCCCTATTTAAGATTAATCAAAAGTAATGTTATCAGCTAATTAAGAGGCTTTTACTAATATTTTTATTGAAGTTCAGGTATTTATTCACATCGAGTTTATCTGAATTCATGTTGTTGAAAGTTAAGTGCTGTGTGTAATGGTAACACTTGGCTTAAATGACCAATACACAAACAGTAGTCTAGCTGCATATGGATGTTGTATTTGATGTATTTATAATTTATTTCTTGCAGATAATACTGAAAATTTAAAAAACATAACAAATTTTACTAGCTATACCTCTGGTATCTAAATGTATACTGGATTTGACAGAGACTTGTATGGTGAGGTTTTCTTGTCACTCCAATTAATTCACATCGTTATAATCGTTATATGTCTGTGTCATTCATTTTAGTTATATAGGTTGAACATTGTTTAATCCCAAATGATTTTCAGCTTGGTCAAAGTATTTTCTCCCTATTTTGAACTTGCCGTGGCCATGTGATTAGTTCACCCAGTGGCCACAGACGATGCCGTGATCGTCCACACCAATCCAGTGCACTGTTTCTTTGTAAACAACAACAGTGGTTGTTACCGGATGGTTTTCTTCTGAATCATTATATTGGAGACTAGCTACATTTGCGTTTAGTAGTTGTTTCATTTCATTTGAAGAACTTGGTATTTTAAACATATTTGGAGGTGTAGTAAAGGTGGAAGAATTCTAATAGAGGTTCCTCTATAAACCTCTGTTAATCCGGAACTGTCCTTGTACTAAGGATGCCGGATAATCGATGTTCAACCAGCATTAGATTGTTCCCCGGAACAATCAATATACTGTAGAAACTATCACAAGCATAAATATTTGATACAATTAAGTCATCATGATATGTTATTACGAAGAAATGATATATTGCTCAGTATAGTAATAATTAGTCGTGTTATAATAATCTTTCGCCTGTTTACGTTCATTTTTGTAAATACTGTACTGCAATTTGAATGAAATTATCTTCCATGATGCTGTATTATGCCTGGTGGTGTGCAAATAACTTTTTCAGTTGCAAAGTACAGAAGTATTTTAAATGTTCTCATATATACAAAATGAGTATACTGTATACCGAGCAAGGAAGAGTGTTGACAGCAGAGGGAGGCTGGAGATGCATAATGTCACTGTAAATGGGGTGAAGTGGAGTCAATGTGCCTTTCCACCAAAATTAAAAAATTATATAGCAAGGCTATCCTTCTGGTGCTTACTGTCGCCAACTAGCGGTTAACAACTTTAGGTGTAGGGTATTAGGGATTGTTGACCATGATACAGTACTTTACTCATAACATTTCAAGTTGTTAACCGCTGGTTGGCGATAGTGGGCCATGATACTCGATTTATAACGCTTAAAGTTGTTAACCGCCAGATGGCGATAGTGGACCATGATATTTTGCTTATTAGACTTAAAGTTCTTAACCGCTAGTTGGCGATAGTGGACTATGATATTTTGTTTAAGAGTTTTTAAATGATCTCTCTAGTGGTAATACAAATACCCACCCTCCTAGTCCTCTACCCTTCTTGGCTCGCTTATTCGATCTACTCTTCTTGTGTGTTATCCTAGATCAATTAACCCAATATTTTCAGGTAATGTTGTTTTATGTATTATGTTTCAGGTGTGTTAATTTAGTCACTGCCTTCCAATAACATTGATGAATATTAACTTCATATTCAGCAGGGTACAATATGTTCGACGTGTCTGATTCGTCTTTAATGGCTACAGCTACAGAAAAAACAGACCAATCGTGTATAGTTAAGTTTGGAAAATCACCTGTTAGCGTGGTAAAAGAATTTGATAAGTTATGTAATAAATTTGACGGACTGACAGCTGGCTTGAAACACTTGCTATCCAGGAAACGTCTGCGTTCTGTGAAATATGAATTTTTGCCTCTGTTGGATTCGGCAGTTGTGTGGGAAATCACTGTGCCTTCTTTCTGCTCTGAGGAACTGGATCAAGTGCTGGAGGAGCTTGATGAATACGTTCAAAAAAACAGATTGAGAGATAGAGCATCTGGGATCGAAGAACTATTGTATGGAGATAATTTAACCATGCCAACTGAGGAGATTTCCACCAGCATTGCTTGCTCTTCATCATCTGATCAAGCAAATTATGAAACGTCACAATCCTCCACATCTGATGATAGTGAAATTATTTCGAGTTCTCAAACGGGATTTTGCATACCGGAGAACTGTACGATAGAATACCTTCGGAAAATTAATGTGGACCCGATTAATAGCTTCCCGGATTCTAATTTAATTAGAAGTGAAATGGAAGTGGTTGTGCATGAAGATCTTCAAGAATATTTAGGAGCGATATTGAACCCAACAGATGAATCTCCTTGCAAAGAGAGAAATGACGTCAAATTGTTACAGAGTATAACCTTAGAATGCCCTTTGTGTGAAGAAGTATTCAATAGTAAATTTAACTTACAGACGCATTGTCGCCAGGCACACCAGCAACATTTAAGCATGGATAAAACTGGAAAATTAAAATTGCTGAATCGAAAACTTTTACAGTGTGACCAGTGTGATTACCGCGCTCTCCGTGGCGGGCGAATGCTAACTCATCGCAAAGAAGTTCACGGGATTGTGGATGAAGTTGTTTGCGGTGACTGCGGAAAAGTTTTTGACAGTTATAGAAATCACCATCATCACGTCCAACAGTTCCACACTCTTCTGAATGTCGCGTGCGACATCTGCGGAAAAATCTGTCGTAATCGCTCGGCTTTCATGCGGCATCATCTTTCTCACAGAAGATCCTTTCAATGCCGCTATTGCGGAAAAGTCTTTCACGACCGTAGGTGCATTTTGCAGCACGAAAAGTCGCATTCTGACTCGCATGCGAACAGTTGCCAGCAGTGTGACAAAACCTTCAATTCAAAATCCAACTTAGAACGTCATGTTAAGGTTATGCATCTCAAAGAAGGTAAGTTAATGTGTAAGCTGTGCCCTTTTTCATCTTATTATAGCAACACTCTTAAAGATCACATCGAGCGTGTGCATAAGGGCAAAAAGAAAACTAACTTTACGTGTCAGCACTGCAATAAAACTTTTGGCCGAAAAATGACCTATCAGGAACATATGGACAGACATGATGGCCGCTACAGATACTCTTGCGAAAAATGTGGCAAAAAATTCAGAAACAAAGCCAGATGCAAGAAACATTCAGAACAGTTGTGCACTAAGCAGGTACAGAATGATTTTTGTTCTGAGATTGCTGATGAAGAGAATGAAGTCTCTGAAAAAGGCATAAGCTTGGATTCTGTCACTGATGATGGTAGTGAACAAATAGAACTAGTTTATTCTTTGAGTGAAGCGTTGGTTGAAGAAAGTTAATCCAAGTGAAAGCACCCTGGAAGATTGATTGGCTGCAGAATATTGTCATGTTGTTACATATTCTTTTTATCTATTTGAAGATGATAGATGTTCATAGGTAAGGAATATTTCACCTCTATATATCATTGTGGATTTTGATTTGCCTGCAGTTTTTTTTATTGCATTGCTCTCTTTGATATGGGCAAGGTTCACCGGCCAAAATAATTACACAATTAAGACCTAAGACATTGTTGCTCATCCTAAGCGTGAGTTTGATATACTAACTGACTTGAATAAAATTACAAATAAAGCTCTTGTGGTGATTTTTTTTTCATGGCTGTCCACTTTGGGGGCAAACAGGGCAGTTGCCCATTGCTTTGACCTCTCCTGGAGAAGTTGCATTGGACTATGGTTGCGTCCATGGTAAACTGAGCACACAGAGAACTTTACTTACTTTAAAAATGTATTTTATTTTATCTTTCACCAATGGTCTATAAAAATAAATTACATTAGCTAAGTTACAACTATGGCACATCGTTTTTACAACGTTTACCACTAATTCCATAGCAATTCTAGTTAATAATTCAGAAGGAAACAGCCTACTGTTTTTTAGGAGTATAATCACGGAATTTTTCTACCTTACATAGAGGATTATGATGCATTTTATTTTACCCAAGGATTTACAATGACTGCACGTGGCCAGAATCCTCCAAACAGCTTATTTTTTTTAACATGCAGGTAATTGGTGTCAATACAGCAATAGTACTTTTGATTAGAATCATGAATTGGGCTTATGAACCTTGATGAAGTTCAAACAACAATATCATTCTTCGTAGGTGCGTAAAACGTTATGGTTGGGTAAAGTTTTTGTCGTTCGAAGACAGTTTTCCTAAGAAGTTTTTGTACCAAACTTCGTTGAGTATATCTACGGGCGTGCGGGTCATTCAGGGCGTCGTATTCCATGTAGATCGGGTTTTGCTTGTTGCGCAAACGCTCTGCTTTCACGTTATCCAGAACGAATCTCTTTTCTTTTTCTTGCCTGTCTATCAATGGGGGAGTAGGTATCGAGCGCCGTCTTGCTGACAATCTGTGCAAACCTTTCTTTTCCGGTGGGATCCTCTTGGTTTCCTTAAATAGTTAGAAATGCTAACATTACCACTACTTCACACGTGTTACATCTACCATTATATATGCCGAGTAGATCTGCTAGTTTTATAATATATGATCATTGTCCGAAGTAGTTGTTAGCGCATACCTGGGCTGAAAATGTTCTCCCCATTACATCTCGGACAACGGGAGACCTGAAATATCCTGCAGAATGTCTATCATTCGCTGCATTGTAAGGACAAATAATGGACGTCCTCTTTGGTCTGTGATACGGGCTGTTGTGGTACTGTTGGGAAACAGTAGGTAATAATTACTCGTTTTATGTGGTAATGAAAATTTAGAGGATGCAGAAGGAGTCTGCGTATCTCAACTATAACTCATTAGTTTCAGGATCGCAAATTAAGAACAGCACTTACCACATCGGTCTTGATGCCATCCAGCACATATTTATTCTCGCGCGCTGTCTGAATGTGGATTGGTGGGAGAGAACGTAAGTTCGGAATAGAATCACGGATTTTCAAAGGCGAGTGATGGGTGAGATGATAGAATTTTGCCATTCCTGTATCTTTGTAGTAACAAGAAAAAAACTATCAATGTTTAAATTCCAACCATTTTAAATTGATAGACTCAGTAGTCTCCTGTATTTCAGAAAACTTTCACATAATTTCAACGATTCAAAATATTTCGAAGGGATTCTGAGGAAAATTCATTTCTTTTGTAGTATTTCTAATTTTTTTTTTCCATTCCTGATTTTCAGGTATCCTTTCCCCTTTTCTGCTCTTCGAAACTTTTCTCACAACCAACGTCTTCGAAAATATTACGAGGGGAGGAAGAAATTACGCGTCTGGGAGATGATTACAAATTAAGGTCATAATTACACCACTATCAGGGCAATATAAAAGAACCGGGCAATCAACCAAGGGATATCGATATCCTGCCTAATTTAAGGTAACCTGATAAGGAATTTCCTAACCGTTATCTACTATTGTGAATGATAATCATTCCAACTTATTACGTACCTGCGATTTCTAATGATTATTTTACACCGGTTTAAAAATTTCTTGTAGCGAAGGAGTTCTATTCTCTATCAAACCCTACCACAGAATGACTAAACCCCGACTGTAATTAAGTGAGCAACATGGGATTTTGTTATGTTCAGGGTATTTTGCGAACACTCTGTGAAAACAATGGCGAACAAGTTATAGATGCTATTTGATTTATTCTCACTTCGATTTACAATAGATCAAAACAATGCGAATGCCTAAACAAAATGTTATGAAAGCAGACCGAACATGCTTTGTCAACTAAGAAAACGTAGGCTTTTATTAAAAGCACGATTTTTAATTTAACTGTATAGATAGATGTAAGACAGATGTTTGAAGTAGCGTGTTTTACATGGTCGCCAGCCATTGTTAACATTATGTTTTTAAAGGAAAGAACATGTTATTCTATACAGATACATGATTTTCTCCTGTTTGAATCTTATTTAAAGAGAATTGTATCTGAAAAGGTTATGTATTGTCTCTATATCTTGGTATATATCTTTTTTGCAGTTAAAATAATTTCACAATAAATTAAAATACATATTTACCTGTCGACATGGCTCGCATCATAGATTTATATATCCTCGGTTTTGCAATTGCGTTCGCTGTACTAGGCTTAGCTACATCGTGTTGCTCCATGGTTTGCCGTGCTCTGCTTGCTAACTGATAATATGGCGATGTGAAATCTATATTTATCCATCCCGAGCAGAATATTCCTCCAGCGTAGATAGGAGTAAAAGTATTATTGGTCTTGGGTGAGTTCTCAACAATATGATAAATTCCCTTTAGTAAAGCCTGCACAAAGACCTTAGACAATTGGCTCGGCTTGAGGTAAGTGACACCAGAACCACGTGGATCATATGGATAATGACATGTCGTGAAATTTGATAGACCTTTTAGTAATTAGCTTGATCCTAATTGTTTTAGCATTTGCGACAATTCTACTATCGTAACATTCAGATTTATACACCGTGAAAAGGACAACAATAACTAATATTCTCATGTTTTGAAATTTATATCAATCATTGTCTTTGTTCACTCCCTAGAATCTCAAGTAATATATTGTTGGTTTCATCAAACCGGTTTTACTTTCAACGAATACTGTTTTCAGATGTAGAAAGTAGCTCAGATGGAGAGTTTCTATTTTTAAGCTTAATTATAGTTTTGAATACAACTGTTTACCGGTATGTTTGAGCGTGACCTTACATAGTACCATGATATGATAGCTTATTTCGAATATAGGGTCTGAATTTTATTTATTCAATCGCATGCAATTGGAATGATTTAAATTTAAGCGACATTTGCCGCAATATGTTGAAGATTTGTTCTATTTATTATTTAGAAATCGACACAAGTAAAAACTAAAGACACTGTATTCTGCAAAAAGAAAAAGAAGAGGAAGAAGTTTGAAGTTGATCAAGACCAGAAAATGGCATCCTATTCCTACTATGCAAGAAATTTAGATACCACTAACTTATCCAGAGACTACCAACCGACGAAGGAATATTTTCAGTTGCCATACGTTGCTCGTGGTCTAGCCCACAACGGCCAGTTACGTCCTAGTGAGTATGAAATAACTAAACCATCGAGTCTGAATTGAGTAAGATTGAGTCTGATTTTGAATGTGATTGTACAGCTCATTGTGAACCGTATTATATATTTCCCAGCAGTAGGATCACAAGTTTATAGATTGCCAACGATCTCGGCCAAAAGTTCAAATTCACAAAAAAAAGGAAGAGAATCGAAATCTCCTACTAAAGTAACAATGGTTCCATACAAACGATCGATTTTACCGGATATCACAAGTGAGAAAAGAAACGTACTTCAGAAACCTTAGAAATTCTGTACAAGAACAGTATAGATATAAAGTTCCATTCATACAGAAACTGCTGGTGTTCCGACAATAGACACGGTTAGAAAACGGGGATGGGCGAAAGGATACGCAGCATCCAGGTATTTGTAATTATATATGAATCTATTTTCAGCAGTGGTTTTCAGATTCCCAGGTCACATTTCTCCGAATGCAATCCTAAGGTTCCTCAACTCCTCCCTCATTTTAGCTTGTCACTAATATTAATGTACTTATGTATGTATTTATGTATTTAATATTGAACGTACTGTATCCTATATCATTTCCTCCTTTTTGGAAGTTTGGAGATCGTGATCGTACTTAATGTTGGTATTTCATTTGATATATAAATATATAGTGTACAGAATGAATTCTTTCGTAGTCTTGTGTTCCCCCTTTTACTGAATTTCCTCCTCTGGGAACAGTGCCTCCCGTTTGAGAGTCAAGATAACTCAGAAATATTATTCATTTCATCAGATCCGACCCTGGTTCCCTGGTTCACGCTCTTTACGGAATTGAATATCGTCCAGCTCACATTAGCGAGAAAAAAGAACACTTTTTTGAGCCTCCAACAACAGAAAAGGTATTTGAGAATGTAAAATTGTCCTCTGAACATTTGCTGTAAACGACAGACACATATTTGATATTTCGTTCGCTTCTTTAGATTGATCTAGTTCCACACGGACGAGAAGATTATCATTACACAGATCTGGAATTACAGAAAAGACATGAACTACGGAAAGCATACCTTGATACAATGGACAACTATAAGCAAAGACGACATACGAAAATTCAACATAGAATAGCGGCAGCAAGCACTGTAAGCTTTATCATACACTATAGTTGTGACTATTTCGTATCGAACCTTCACCAAATTTAAGGCTTCAGATTCATTCCACAATAATGCATTAGAAAAAAAAATCGATCCAGGCCTTCTACGGGCCTAGTGGATATGAAATCAAACGTAGGTCCACTCTACCGCCCTCTGGCGACACATGGCTAAAATAAGAATCTAGAGAAATCCGCAAAAGCTCTTAAATGTATAATCTGCTTTCTTTATTTGTCGTAAGCCCCACCCCTCCGGCTAGGCTCCGAACGAAAACGCTCAGATATTCAACCGATGTTTTTCCGCTAGTGGGCGTTGAGACGATTTAAAGATTTTATTCATGTATTTTTCTGGGTCCCCCGTGTCAAATTTGGCAAAGATCCGTCGAGAAATGGTGACGTGGTTTCAAAAAAAACAAAAGTGGGTAATGTTCTGAAGTTTATGTGACGTGTGAGTGTTTAATTTTGCAATGGTCAATTATTGAAACCGATTATTTGGTTTAGATTAAACATCAGAATTACTTGCATGTCGATCACGCAACTGCTGCGATATTGGGTGTAGAACCTGCGATACCGATTCCGAACAGGGAGCGGAACGGAGTAGCGAAACCTCGGAAGCCTGATCGAAGTGATGCAATGGAATCTTTGAAACGAACGTGGAAAAATCTTTCAGGAGCATATCAGAATATATGGAATTCTAAACTCAAAAATAAGGCTGAATCTGAGGAATAAAGGTTTTATCTTTTGTTTTAAATAATATGCGGTAATGCGAAATGTATATTCGTCATGCAATATTATGTTTTTGAATTTAATTACATTGCATGGAGGCATGTGACTTATAGAATGTCACAGTGATGGTATTAATTATATCTTAATGATAATAAATCTTAAAAGTAGTAAACCTAAAGTAATACTGCATACTATTATTATGCTACATATTATTTTGAGATGGAATTTCGAACATGAAAAAGGGCTAATATTATTTTCTACACAATTAGTTTTGCTTCTGCTTTTGCAGATCTAAGAAATATAGCTGCAATGAAAGTTTTCCGGGAATAGCAAATTTTAAGCGATATTAATTTCCGGTATGCTAATCATTTTTGCATTGTCATCGAATAAAAAATAGTTAAAATCTCATTACCATAATGATGCAGTGTTGCATATAGAAGCATATTGTCATTATCCATGACCTAACCTAATTTTAATAACATTGCAAATCACAGAATTTTTGTAATATCAAAATATATGCAGAGATCTTACATCCATTTAAAAAAAATGATATATAAATTGTACCCCAAGCTATCGTTCTATTTTCTATATTTATGAAGTAAAATTAATCAATTTTCAGCTTTTCCACATCATCATAAGCCACAGCAGTTAAATTCAAAATAGACCTTGTATACACATAGTGCTGGTGGTCAATCATTATATATAAGACCCTCGAAACAATGTTCTCCCCAAATTACATCAACATCAACAAATATACTGTTTAAGTTCGTTACCTCAACGTCGGATAGCTCGAACTGCTCGAACTCGAACTCCTCTCGACTTCGAGCTGTTACTGTATTGTATTTCTTATTAAATCTAATTCTAAATATCCTTTTCTATGAGGAGTAGTTCATTTCTGTGATTTATTGCACTATTAATTACACTAGACACTTTGGCGACTTGAATCCATACTGAATGACGTAATAAAAGCTGTCGTGTTATTTTCCAAAGTAAAACTCTATTTATTGGTCGAAATGGAGCGTGTTTCCTGGAACGAAAATGATATAATTATGCATCGAAGATCCAAATTAATTTTGTACGAAAATGAAACCATTACCATATATTATTGGAATTCTTCTACTAGAGTATTATTCATTCCCAAGCTGTTGTGTGGGAAAGAAATGCGGTTCTAATTGCAGTCGAAGATCGACACGATAATCGGAGAAAAATAGCCTTAATTGTATGTTCTTTATTTCATACTGAAACGTATTTTGACGATATGCGATATCGAACAACAATAATCACAATCACTTTGTGGTAGATCGAACAACATCAGCTTAGTCATTGTAAATACATTTTGTTTGGATGAGATCACTCTCTAGCGACATGTATTTCTACTAACTTGTTTTCTTTTATATGCAAAGAGGTCAAGAGGTCAAAAAAGCTTGCATCAAAACCTTGCAACCCGAAAATGCCGAGTAGAGATTTATTAATACAATAGAAATAATTAAATTATAGGCACTCTTCACCTAACGGCCATCCAGTGGCCGCTGATACTCACAACTGTTATCACGACTGCTACCAACCTACAACCGTTAGATAGCATTTTCATTAGATACCATTCTTTATTCACTTAATTCATATAATATATAATTGATACCTGGTAACTTCTCATACTTTCATGGTATCGATCACCCATCGGGCGACGGCAATATCGGGCAATATCTGAATATATTTGACGACCAGATCGTTGGAACGATACGGAATGAAATTTTGTTCATGAAATCTTCAGCCCACTCACCGAAAATCTGTTGTCCAATGGTGGCCATATTTATATAATAGAGTGTCTTCAATTCTGTAATATATAAAGAATTATGGAATGAAAGCTAATTTTGTACAATCAGCTGTCATTAAGTCACGCATCGAAACCGTTTTCTTTTTCAATTTATTATTTGTCATAGCTCTCTATTATTCAAGTTCCTGTTTCCAAAACATCGATACATCATTACAATCCCCAACCTTTGAACCGCTATAAAAATGATGTATCTCAACTGCAAAATCTCGTCACGCCTAAGACTAATCGCGGTATTCAAATTACTCTATCCAGAATATCGTTTTGTTCATTAGACAGAGCTTATATGTTGTATGCTATATGTTATGCTGGTATGTCGTGAGAATGACGTATTAAGGAAGGACACAAAAATTCTTGACTTTTCCAGGATCTCTCATTTTTTATGGAAATTGTCGTAATAATGACGTAGAATGGAGAGAATATAGACCACATAGTGGCAATTAGATTAATTAATTACCGCTAATTATTCTCTGTCGTGATGTATATGTCAAATTAAATGTTCAGCCTTAATTTTTAAGTTACAATTTTGATATCAACTAATTTTTGATAATTTACATATTTCTCGAAAATCATGTAACTAGTTTCGTGTTGGTTTATATTTCTTGTAACCAATTTTATGTTTATATAAACACGAGGATAACACCGGGATGATTTCGACCGCAAAATCGGCATATGATTTCAGTGGGTAATCTGGTTTAATCTATCTGAAAGCGTGCCTTCATTCAACTTGAAAATATGAAGCTAATCAGGGACACCTTAGCGATCTTGAAAAGTTCTTAAAACTGCTGGTAATCCGATTTAAAATCTTCTACAGATTCGAATGCAGTGTCGTTCCGATATTTCGAATTCCGCATTTTTCTACTCTGCTTCACGGAACGGCTGGTACCACACGATCCCGTTCATTAATAGGAATCGTTTGGATTTAATGAGATAATTAGAGAAAAAAATTCTCAAGAACATTTAAGGAAAACTGAAAATTTTAATTCGTCGAAGTTACATTTTTTCTATCGCTACGGACAATATATATATATCGTCGCGAGGCATTGACAATCATACATTATTCTCAAACTCAAGCAAGCTAAAGACTACTATGGTTCAAGGACTAGTATCAATAGTACTCCTTGTGGCTCTCACATATGCGAGTGCAGATCCTCCCGGTATGTATCTTTTTGTTTCAGGCTAAATCATATCAAAATTTATGTTTTTTAAAATTTGAAAAAATATTTATTGATTTATATTTTTCTGTTCAGCATCGATGAAATATGGACACGGTCATTACCCACCTGCTGTGCAAACGTCGACATATCATAAACCGTACAACTATTTGACTCGTCCCATGCACAAAGGATGCCTGACTCCCCACATTAAGTACGGTTCTTACTATCCTACCATGTCTGGGCAGTACTGTGGTGTAAACACGGTGGTGCATTTCTCATGCAAAGATGGCTACCAGCTTAAGGGATCGAAGACAGCAACATGCATGTATGGTGGACATTGGAATCCTCCACACCATGCTGTTTGTCATCTAGTACCAAGTCAGTTCAAATTTTCTTTTATTTGCTAGATACAGCAGATCCTCAAATAAATTCGTAAAATAACTATGGAAAATTACAATTTCGTTCTCGATTTGAGAATCTGTTGGAAAACAAGATCCAGCTGCGGTAGCTGCACAATATCCTTACATCCTATTTTGAATTTTAGAGTACTGCTCAGCGCCTGCCGCACTGCTTTATGGATCATACGGTCCCAAGCTCAATAACTACCATACTGGTAGTGTATGTCATTACAAATGCCACAAGGGTTATTACATGGTTGGGCATTCAAGCTCCGTCTGCATGAGCAAGGGATACTGGTCCCAGCAACCTGGAAAATGCCACGGTAGGAGCTGGTTTCAGTCCAGATACCACGACATTTAGATATTAATTCTGTTTCTCTGTTCATTGCTTAACATATGGTGATATTTTATTTTCGGAAGACATTGACGAATGCACGAAATATGGCAATATATGTGGTTACAATGCAGTCTGTAAGAACACTCAGGGCAGCTACATATGCGCTTGCAAAGTAGGATACAAAAAGATCAATGGAAAATGTCAAGGTTTGTTGGCCAATAACTAGTTAACTACTACTTTTGAAGTATTCCTTATTTAATTATATCTATGGATAACAAAAAAAATTCGCATAAAATTTAGGTATATGGTATTTGATGGCTACTTATTATTTCATAGGCCATTCATGTGGAGTGCCAGTCTTAACCGAATATTGTACCTACGGCCCTTCACACCAAACAACTTGGGATGAAGGACAAAATATTCATTTCAAATGTCCTCCTGGATATGAAATGCATGGACAAGGAACTGCAACCTGCCATAATGGAAAATGGAGCTACCCGTCACCAATTTGCAAGAAAAGTAATAATTGCCATAGCAATTGCAGATGGTTCAGTGTCACATCACTAATTTGCTAAAATATTTGCATATTCTTCCATTAGAGAGCTTCTGCTATGTTCCAACCATGTCCAAATATTGTACGTATTCACCGAAACATCAGAATTCATGGAAGATCGGTCACAAGATTACATTCCATTGCTTCGACGGCTATGAAATGGATGGTCATAGTTACTCGACTTGCAAAAGCGATGGGACTTGGGATCATACACCTCCGCAATGTTACAAACGTACGATATTACGATGAAATTCTACTGTGTAATATAAAGTAGTTTAATGCAATGACTTCCAAATCACTTATCAATGTTATTATTTGATTGTCGCCATTTATGTAAAATATAATTTTCTTCACTGCAGCCAAAGTATGCTACGTCCCCGTCATGCCTCAGTACTGCTCCTACAAACCCCACTATCAGAAGTCATGGAACATTGGCCATAAAATTCACTTCTCTTGCCCGACTGGCTACGATCTGAAAGGCCACAGTTACGCAACGTGCAGTCCTGACGGAAAATGGGATCACTACCCACCCGCCTGTATTAAACGTAGGTGTACTGGATTAAAAAGCTCATCATTCATTACGCTTGATATATCTATTTCTTAGCATAACGATTTATTTTTATTCTATATTCCCTCAGATGTTGTTTGCTATAAACCAACTATGCCAGCACACTGCTCGTATAAGCCATACTATCAAATGACTTGGTATATTGGACAAAAGATTACGTTCCACTGCAATTCAGGCTATAAAATGAAAGGTCATGGGTACGCTACCTGCAAAGATGATGGACAATGGGATAATTATGCCCCTACATGCTATCGTGAGTTACAAATCTCTTATAGTTAATAGTTAATTTCTAGTTTGATCAGTTAATTGAAATTTAATTATCACACAACAGGCGAAGTATGTCATCTACCTGTCCTCCCCGACCAATGTTCGTACGCCCCAGCATATCAAAAGTCGTGGTACGTCGGACACAAAATCAGTTATTTCTGTCCTGCTGGCTATCAAGTGAAAGGATACAAATACGCTACTTGCTTATACGGTGGAAAATGGAGCCATAGTCCTCCGCAATGCTATCGTAAGATTATCGTTACGCTTTCCCATAAGTGTCGTATCAAACACGTTGAAAGGTCACCAATCATAATCAATTTTAAATATGTTACCAGGCTTGGCTTGCAAACCACCTCCACTCACGCCTCACTGCTCTTACGCAACCGGATACCATAAGTCGACATACGGTTATGGCGAAAAGGTCGCTTATAAGTGCCACAGCAATTACGTAATGCTTGGAAACGCTTACGGAGTGTGTATGGAAAGCGGATACTGGTCCACGCCAGCGCCCAAATGCTACAGTAAGTTGATTGCGTATAGAGCTGCTGACATTACGCAGTTAGCCTATTAACTTATCTAGTTTTAGAATTATTGACATAAAAACAACAATCAATTTAAAGTGCATTTTTTTCAATGAAAGAACCTACGTATTGTCACGCTCCGGTTATGAAGAATAACTGCAGACTGACGTCACCAATGAAATCCAAATATTCCCCGGGACATATCATAGGATTTGCTTGTCCTTACGGATTCTTGATGAAAGGATACAGAGCGTCAAAATGTCTTTACAGCGGACGTTGGTCGCACCCACCTCCCCTGTGTTACCGTAAGATAAATGTTTTTTAACTGTTTGATATTTTGATATCCACTATAACTTGCAGTAGCACACAGTGTATGAAGTTTATCCGCCTGATCTAGTCTTCAATACTCATAGAAACTTGTATGTTTACAGGTAAATCATATGGATACAATTACATGCATCATAAACGTTGGTAAACGAAGTGCAGGAAATCCGGTAGAAGCTTATATTATGTATATTATGTGAACATTTATTTTACCTCCAACATGACCTAGAACTTTGCTCGATGTTTCTCAACTCACTGCCTGATACTTCGGGCATTTATGTTTGATGCAATAATGGAAAAAAAATTTTTATCGCCTTTATATTCTCCTTTGACCTGTGTGGAAAATCCCACTAAGACTGCATACAATTCCGTTTTGTATATATACATTTTCTGAAAATTTTACGAAAAATAAATAACTTTTTGACGATATGCTATCGAAGTTTGAAATCTGAACTGCATTTGTGAATCATCAGAGACAAGGTGGTTGGGGTTAAAGGAGTTTGTCACCGGAACCACAAATGGTGAAGCGAATCTCGCCAAGGGTCAGTGATTTCGGGACTTCACCCAGATTTGTACAATCGCGCGTGTTTATGAAATGTGCGATCCGATCAATGTATACAGACATCTACTCTACTAGCAAATAGTTCTGTGATAAGCTCTAGACAGCGATGAGTCTTCTTAGCAATTAGCACTGTATTACGATGATGAAATTATCTAACAAAAATGTAAAACTCTGAGGCCCGCAGCATTCGTTACTTTTGTATGTTAACCATGTAAATATCGCTGTTAGATCGTGAGATGCTGATTTCAACCGATAGCTTATAAGCAAGCGTTCAGTGTGTGACTTTGTTCGCTATTCATCAATCTTCTTAACGCATAATTCTTCATTAGTAATCGCGTCCACAGTTGGCAATTTCTCAAATAACTTTTCACGATACGCGTTTTTCATTGGGGGCCCCGCATCAGCTTAATCTCGTTTGTGTTTGTTTGTTCCAGATAAGACTTTTTCGCTGTTTCTCTAAGCTCGACTAATCTGGGAAAGTATTCAGGGCGGAATTATAAACAAGGAATCAGTCAGGGTAGTGACTAGATAAAAATTCATCCTTAATAGGTGAAACGTATCTACAACTGTTTTTTTTGTCGTGGGAGCTGATATAGCGTTTACAATATAAGTGATTAGCATCACTTATAATTTTGTTCGTGTGATATTCTTACTATTACAGTATAACCACTTCCTTAAATGTAGTGTAAGATATTGGCCTATCGAAAGCATACTGATCTGAGATCTGATTGACTATGTCAGGTGAGTTCTTTATTACTACTGATTATTATCTATCTTTAGTAAAATTCATGTCAGTTCGAGATAGATTAGCCGTTTTATTAGAAGCATTGCGAATAATAAGAAAACGAAGAAGTAAGTTGAGACGTGTTAAAGAATCTGCATGGAAAATAATAGTGAAATTAAGAAATGGAAAAGTGTTTTATTATAAAGACATATATCTCGATAATTAACTTGTTATATTCAGTAAGTTCAACCAGTTGCCTTCGAGTATCATTTCTGTGTACGAACGCGAAGGAACATTGATAATATCTTCTACAAATTCCAGTGATTTCGACCTAAGAATAAGAAAATCGACAAGTTATTATTAGTTTATTAGTTAGCGTGATCGTGCAATTAATATCGTTCTTAATCAATTTAGTTTGACTTACACGTGTGTATGTAATCTCGACAACAGCTGCCAAACTTTTGAGCTGCACAAGCTTTATGGCATGAACAACTCTTCCCAGAACCCACTTGTCCGCATCTCCCTTTACAAGATCTCATGCCTTTTCGAAGAAAAATAGATTAAAGTGTTGAATACTATAGAAAATTGTAATTGTTTTATAATTCAACTTCGGTAATGGTCATTGCGGTTTCAACGACTGTGCGACTAATTTGCCTAATTTCATCTTCAACTAATTTTCTTTAGTTATCATTTTAAGTAGTACATCGCTAATGTTATCGTTGTCTGATAATTTAGTTATAAAATCATAAAGAACATAAATATTGCCAAAATACTGTATGCAAATAATATTTAACTTTCAATGCGTTATGAGCCTGTCGTTGTGAGTTGTGAGTAAAACTTCTCATTCATTGTAAAAGTTGCACACAATATTATATATGTATAAATTTACAGGAGATTGCAGGAAATTCCCGCGCCCATTTAGGCCCTGGCGCAATGCCCCCCCTACTTACCACACTCGGTCTCGATATCCTTACAACAATCCTCTCTTTCAACGCATTCTGGGTCACACTGACAAGGCCTACCGCTGCTGAAAGGCGTAAAACAATGTCCTTTGCATACAGGCGCTAGGAAAAAAATTACTTTATTTATATCATGAAATGAACATATGATTCAAAATTAAAACGTCTCGTGCATACGTTGACATTTTGGCGCTTCGTGACTCCCTTCGCCATGATCGTCGCACAAATTGTAACCATGACCAGTAAGAATATATCCCTTATCACAAACGTAGCTTATCTCTTGGTTAACGTTGAATTCGTCGTTGCCCTTTGTTATCGCTTGACCGTTTAGCGGTATTGGTGGCATTCCACATTTGTTTGCTAAATATAAATTGATATAGATTTGGTGGCTTGGATATTTTTCCTTCTTTGTTTACCTTGTTGGCAACCTAAAATTTGTTTTTTTGTACTTACGTCTGCAAGTCGGAGAAGGGTTTGAAAATTTTCCCCTTTCCTGGCACACAGCCGTCTCCTGCCCCACTAATGTGAATCCCCATATGCATTTGTAGGTTATAATCGCTCCCACAGCATAGGGATGAATGAGTTTCTTTTCGATATACACATTCTTGTTTAATTTCGGCGCTTCACACGTGGATACTGAAAGTATGAATGAATTAATTAATGCCAACGAACTATAAAGAATGTTAGGTCCTAATATAGTATGTAAGCTACCTCATAATGAGGTCAACCCAATACTGCAGTAGCACGGAATGTGGACAAGTGTTGAGACTTATTTTAGACCTGGCAGAATGGCCCAACGACTACTCAGAACGATTTCGCTCTCTTTTTATTCTAACTGATTTCGATCAACGTCATATCCCATGTCGGAAATAAAATTTTAACATACATTATCTTGACCTTTCAATAAATTTAGTTAAATTGCCCTTGTCAAACGTAACGCGTATTATCTGAATTGTTACCGGCAGGCTTAAATCATATAATTATCAGACGAAGAGGAAATGGGACATTCATTAGCTATTCATCATGTCGTAAGTACAGAGATATGCTTCAGCCCCTATCGAGGATACTACTACGTACATATACATTGTATACTTGCGTATGTACGTGGAAAATGAATGTCTCCTCATTTCTATATCAAGTTCTGACTGAGGGAAACTACTTATGAAATCACTCGTTAACAAGACAGAGTACAATGGTAATAATTCTATACCGTAATACATAACTATTAACGTAAATCATCCATCATTAAGCTTTCTGGCATAGATGATTTTTTAATTATTTTTCCTACATCGCTGCTTACCGCTACCATGGCGTATCTCAGCTGATATCGATGACAAATAGTTCGACCAGTTAGAAATTCTATCTGTTTTCATATCTAACGATAAATTAACATTGTAACAAGAACTGCTTCGGGCTCCCGTTAGTATGAATGGTGACGAACCTTTGCAAGCAATTGGTTCCTGCATCCAGCTTCCGTCTGGCTGACAGGAGGCGTAAGGTTCACCGTGTAAAATGTACGGGTCGGCACACGAAAAATATGCTTTCTCCCCAACGTTCCATTCCGATTTCCCGTCCGAAATGACTCTGCCGTTCGACGGGGAGCGAGGAGTGCTACATGTGATGGCTAAAAAACGTGGGCAATAAAAATAGAATGTACAGATTAAATATCGGCATCGTTTAAATGGTTCTCCGGTTAATCTTTTAACTTAGTCAAGTATCCCATCTCTAAGGTAATGACTGGATGCTTACGTGCGCAAGTTGGCAAGGAGCCGCTATAAGTTCCATCCTGGCCACAAGTTATTGTATTTTTCCCAACAATTTTGTAGCCACCCCTACAAGAATACATCACTTGATTCTCATATACATAGATTTCTTGGTTGGTATTGATGTATCCATTTTTGATCAGTGGCGGATCTTTGCATCTGATAACTTCACAGAAAAAAAAACAGATGAACAACTTGGCTTTGAAAAATCAGTCGATAAAAAATATCTTTTTCATTGCCTAATGTATTTACCTTGGCATTCAGGAGAAGATGAGCTAAATTTTCCATCAGACTGACAAACAGTGCTGGATGAACCAGTCAATTTGTAACCTCTATGACAGACAAACTCGATCTTTTGACCACAACTGTAATTTTGTTGTAAAGGCAGTGCTATACCAAATCTTGGAATAGTAGGAATATCAACACAAGTCCTTGCTAGAGTAGAAAAGAGCAGCTTCAGCAATTGCTGTCAAAGAACGTTAGATTTCGGATGAAGCACACGAAGTAACATTGAACTTACGTTTACAAACAGGCATTGGTTGAGAAAATCTCCCAGTTGTCATACAAACAGATGTTTGACTGCCAATCATCTCATCGCATTCGCTGTTGCATTGAAATTCAATTATATCCTCTGCCGAGTAACTTGTTCTTCGTGGTCTGGTAGAACCTCTGTCCGGGGCACCAGGATATTTACATCTGACGGCTGTTGGGAAAAAAATAGTGACGTTAAAGGATACTGAGCTGCTGGACTAGAAAAGATATATACTAGATAGGATAAGAGCAGGATAGAAGATTTGGTTAACCAGGACAGGGGTGGACTGGCCATGAGGGCATTCGGATAATACCTGGTTGGTTGGGACCACTAGAAAAGGGTAAAAAAATGTGGTGCCGGAGTGATGAAACTGCCGAAAAAAATCTCACGGAAACCTCCTACTTCCATCCAATCCCTGGTTTTGTCAGATTCTTAAATAAATATCAAAATGTCTCCTCTATAAGAATTTGGATGCTACATCTATAGTATACTTGTTGACGCTTGTTGTGGACTATGTGGGCGATGTACCCAGGCCCGATCGGTGTTAGAACCCTGCCCAGTTAATGAGTCCTAATCAAATTGATCGTATGTCGAAGATACATTTAAAATAGAATTTACAAGGCCATTGGTTGCTTACTAGTACACGTTGGAGGTGGTTCCGTGAAACTTCCTGTGCTCATGCACCTTGATGTTTTAGCACCGAACAATTGATATCCTGGTTTGCACTGATATCTAACAACTTCGTTAACGTTGTATGTCGTTCTCTGTGGAATTGTTCCACCGTTTCGCGGGGATCCAGGATAGCGACAAAAGATACCTTAAATATGCACAAATATATTAATTTCTGAGATCTAAATCAGCATAGATTTGTATTTACGTTTGCACTGAGGTAATTTTGATGAAAATTCTCCCGTTTCTTTGCAGGTGGATGAATTGCTGCCAGACAAACGATAACCGATATCGCAAGCGTAGCTGGCTTTCTCACCGACGTTGTACGCTGCTTTATGAGGTAGAATTTTTCCATTTTCAATTACTCCATGGATCCGGCATACATTTTCTGAAACGTTCATGAACAATATAGTATTATTGTGCTTATTACGTTACCCATATCTCGTTCCTTTATCTTATTGTTTAGTTATAAAAAAATAGCATGCCGCCCCGTTGATAATTTTATATCGGTTGTCATGAGTAGGTTTCGTGACATTTAATAAGCGTAAACTGAGATTGCCAATAAGTATGATGAAGGCGTGTTAATTAAGCTTTCCACAGACATGCTATTGACACAGATAGTATTAGTATTTTGTAGTGGCGATTAAAATCAATTGCGATTTTTGGAACTCCCCGCTTCTCAGAATGTCACGAATGAAAGCTGATAATCGAAATCAGCGGTCATGCCCGTTTGTAAGTAAGATCGACAAATCGGCTGACGCTTAGCCCAGATTAAAAATATTTTACATTTCATTTGATATCAGAATCGACAACAGATACCTATAATGCGATTTGATATAAACAAGAGACCGCAAATGTGAACAAGGTCGCTTTTCATATATCTCCATCTAAGTGCTTCCGTTTAAAAAATACTCGCACTTTCGTAAGCTTAATATTGAAATCCTAAGTAATACTTCCAAGAATGAGATGGTAAATCGCGGCTAGGTCCCTTCTAGGTGTAACCATGTCAGTTGTAACTCATATCGACTCGAAAATACAAGTTAAACTCGTTAATCTATTATTTAACAAATTATGGAATGAATATTACAACTACACCTTTAATGCTTTCACTTGCGCAATTTTTCTCAGACTTGAACAGACAATTAGTTTCCCCCCCCATCGTGTAGCGTCCATTGAACGTTTTAATTATTTTTTTTCTTTAAACAGCACTACGCCGTCATATGCGGTTAAAGAACCTCCGAATTTATGTTTTGCCACCTACTTTCACAAACTGGCATCTCGTTGGAGAATTCGCCCTCCTTGCAAACGGATGTTTTATATCCCTTCAACTCGTATCCATCTTCACATCTGTAATTGACAACTTGGCCCGTAACGTAGGCTGGAAGGTTAGGATAAATTGATCCAAATTTCGGAATTCCCGGATTCAAACATAACTTCCCTGGAAAAATTCATTGAGACGTCGAGATAAATAGAGGAAATATTTTTGTTGCATGTACACAATGTCTAGGAACTCTTACTTTCGCACGAAGGGAACGGGCTTGAGAATTTTCCGCTGCTTTTACATTCCGAAACCGACAAACCTACAAGTTTGAAGCCGATATTGCACGAATACTTTACTTTCTGTCCAATTTTGTAAGTGGGATAATTTGGTTGGACTGATCCACCAAATAACTGACCAGGATTAGCGCAGGTAATACCTAAATGCGGAATGACGTAATTGTAGATAAGATTATTCAGGATACTGACGTACTTTACGTAACTCCTAAATTCAGATTTATAGGTTATAAGTTAATATTCTAAACAGCTAACGTTTGATGCACTTTGGTACACGATCAGAAAACTTTCCGTCATCTTCGCATCTTTGCTGAGATTCTCCGTGGATTTCGTATCCGTCAGAGCATATGTACGTCACTTTTTGTCCAATTGAATATGTGGGAAGATTCGGCTGCATTGCACCATACGATGGCATTCCTGGATTCAGGCAACTAACGCCTATGTAAGTACAATATAAAGCTCTGTACATATAGTAATATATACCATTGAATTTTTTATGAAAATTTTACGTTTGCATGTAGGTACTGGGTCGGCAAATCTTCCACTGCTTTCGCAAACGGTGTATTTTACGCCGTTAAGTATGTATCCATCGTTGCATTCGAATGTCACTTTTTTGCCGACTGTGTATTTTCCAAGGTTAGTTGATGAACCAAACTTTGGTCTGCCTGGATGAGGGCAAGTTATTTCTAGAGAAATAAAATTATAGCAAGTTATTTCGAGATGGAAATAGGGAATCAGTTTTGTAATATTATCGGTGCGCTCTTTGTAGGAGTTCCTCAACATAATTATTGTACTTTAATCATTACTGTATAAACACGTGATACAATAGTCAATATAGCAAAGGCGTGGTTTGAATTTCAATTATTACATCGAACCGCGATGAAATAACGTTTTCTGGTGATGTTAGATGATTATTATTAGTCCGTGGTAAGCTCACACATTCTTTCAAGGGTTGTGTCATCGTTTGTGTTTAGAACACTACCAGAGTATTACTGTAGTTGCGAATAAAATAGCTGCTGTATATACTAACTGAAGCAGAAATAGTATCAACATTGCCGTTACATTGATGTATTGATATCTTACTTTGATTATATATTATTTGCAGGCGCATAGATACTTATAGTATTGTAGTAGTATTGTATTGCTGCAGTATAATAGTAGTGTAATGTAATTATCGTCTATGTTATCGAAAATAGACTTCCCTGGGAAGTAGACACCAACGGTAATGATATATTTCATATTTTAATTAGCACTAACGCTTGCAAGTTGGAATCTTCTCTGGGAATTGCCCGTCCTTATCACATCTTGCAGTTTTCATTCCGATAAGAGAATAGCCATCCAAACAGTCGAAGTTGACGACATCGTCTACCTCATATTTCACTTGTCTCGGCAAAGATCTTCCGTTTTCCGGATTTCCAGGAAATTTGCAGGTAATTTTTCTCACTGTTAGATACATACAGTGGACACTTATTTTACTAAAATAACAAACCATATAAATAACTTTGATTAAAAGAACATACACTCGCAATCAGGTGATCTGCTTGAGAATTTCCCGCTTTGCTGACAGGTGGAAGTTATTTCACCAATAAGTTGATAGCCATCTCGACAACTGTATGTAATTGTTTGTCCGTATGTGTAAGTCCTGAGTTCAGGAACGATTGAAACTAGTGGTGAACGCTCTGGTTTTGTACATGTCACTTCTGTTGATATGAAGAATGAAGACATTAGCTTGATAGCATTCATAGTATTAGCTGTAGAGGCTGGGGGGTACGGATTCAAGGGGTTTTCCGATCCCTGCTATAGGTCGTAAATGTTACATTCTATTGACTAGTGAAGGGGTCACTCTGTCAAACTCTGTAACAAGGGTGAAGCAAAATTTAACTGACTTCTGCAAAGCGGACGGGGCTTGTTAAATTTTCCCCGGTTATCGCATTTTGAGGCCAAGTCACCATCCACTTGATATCCTTCCATACAGGAATAGGTCACTTGCTCTCCAACCAAATATCTTGAAAGTTCGGGTGAAACAAAACCAAATTTTGGTGCTCCTGTTCCCTCACAGAATATTCCTGCACAAGAAGGAATGTTGTAACTGTTTAAGGTAATAACTTATCATATCGTGATGAAAGCATTTACATACGTTTACAAGTTGGAAATACTTTAGTGAATTTGCCATTCTCTCCGCATTCCGTCTCCTCATGACCGATTAAATTGAATCCGTCTGAACACTGGAATTTAATAGTCTGGCCAGATGAATAAGTGTCTTGATTTGGCTTCATTGAACCGAAATCTGGTCTCCCAGGATTTGCACAAACGATGCCTAAATGATTTTAAAGGGCGGTCTTTAATTAGCATTATTATTTGGTCTTCATCCATACCCGGATTCTGGACTCAGGTAAGCCGCAATTTGTTAACCAAATATATGTTTCAAAATCCACTTAACACCACACTACAGTGTATTAGTACTAACGATTGCATGTAGGCAAGGTCCCGATGAATCCTCCTGATCCAGTGCACCGAGCATATCCGATTCCAATTCTAACATATCCAGGTTTGCACTTGAATTGCACAAGATCTCCAAATACATACGTCTTCTCGTCAGGAGACAAGATCCCATTCATGATTTTACCTGGATTCGCACACTTGATAGCTAGAAGACAAATGCATACTTCATCGATTGATCGAAACTTAAATATGAAATTTTTTCTCTATTTCCACATACTCTCGCATGTTGGAACAGGTGGTTGGAAAATTTCAGATTCCTTGCATTCAGATACGGGACTCCCATGCAATCTGTATCCAAACTTGCAAGAAAAGGTCACCGTGTCTTGAGGATTCAGGTATTCCCGACTGGTTGAAATTGAACCGAACTTCGGTGGACCAGGGTTTTTACAACGTTTTTCACCTGCGAGAAAATATATGTAGCAGATATGAATTCTCTCCATTAAAACGATTTCAAATAGCTCAGACTATTAATTCAACATTTCAATGTAGTGCTAGTAATATTCATTGAATTTAATTGATAAAAAAGAAAACCGTCATTTAGTGTGTTTAAAACTATAAGCAGACATCTGGCCATCCTATATCACATAGTTTCCTATATGATGATCATATCCAAGATTTACTTACGTTCACAGATGGCAAGTGGATTTGAGAATTCGCCTGTCACCAAACATTTCGATTCAGAGCTACCTCGAAGTTCATAGCCATCATTACAAGAAAAGGTGACTGATTGACCAACGTTGTATGATGGAAGATTCATGTAAACGTTTCCAAATTTAAGATTGCCAAGGTTTGCGCATTTTATTTCTGCAATGTTCGGCTTCGTTTATTTCTTTCAAATGATGAGGAAATAAGTGATATATAAGGTCAAAGTTCCAAATTACCTTTGCATTTGGGTATCTTTGTAGAAAACTTTCCATCGTTGCGGCATTTAGCTGTTAGGTCGCCTTCAATTGTATAACCAGGTTTGCAACTGTATATCACTTTCTCATTTATTGAATAGGTTTGTTTCGTTGGCTTTGTGGCTCCATTGAGTGGGTTTCCAGGGAAGGAGCAAGTCATAGGTTCACATGAAGGCACAGGATCGGAAAAAGATCCAGTGCGAAGGCACTTCGATTTTCGTGTTCCGATGAGTTTATAGGATTCTTTGCAATGATATTCGACTATTCGATCAACCTCGTATACCGGTAGAGTAGGTGTAATATAGCCGAATGTAGGGCTACCAGGATTCACACATGTTGCAGCTGTAATATTCTTATTTTATTTTTGTATTCATGGATTTAAAAAATATTTTATTTCAGCAAATATAATTACGTTTGCAAATTGGAGTTTTTCCTGCAAAATCACCGTCCGACGAACAACTTCTGGTTTCCGCACCTATCAAGATGTACCCACTCAGACAACTGTAAGTCACCATCTCCCCGATTTTGTACGATGGTTTAGTTGGTGAAGCGATTCCGCTATCGGGGTGACCAGGAAAGTCACAATTGGTAACTATTGGAAATATTTTGTTAGTTTTTATTCTGCTATTTTGTTCTGTGTGGTTTTTTATAATTACTTTTGCAGCTGGGAAGGGGAAGTGAGAATGTTCCACTAGTTGTACATTTCGAAGATCTAATGCCAGTAAGCTTGTAGCCTTCTATACAGCGGAAAGAAATCGTGTCTCCGTAACCATACTGTTTAAGTGTAGGAGATGTGATACCGTTTTGTGGATTGCCAGGGAAAGCACATGTGGCTCCTATATTAAATTATAGGAAGATGAATAAATTTTCATTGACTTCGCATCGCCTGACAGCAAACAAATTGAGAGTCATATACTAAACATCCACTAGTTTGACAATGAAAACAAATATTCATTTACTTTCACATGTAGGAACAGGCTGTAGAAATTCTCCATCATTTCCACACTCGATCACTGACTCTCCACTCAGCATATATTCATCTTTGCAAGAATACTCGACTCTCTGACCAACCTCGTATGATTTTAGATGAGGATACATGATACCGTAAGAAGGAAGGCCTGGATTGTCACATCTGACACCTGGAGGCATATTAATAAGAATCGTGAAGCCAAACTACTGACTTCCTGCTACAGCACTTATTTATTTAATTTGTGGGTATAAGATCCATCTGGCTCGCACTAGTTCTCACGAAACTTTTATTGAATTGTTTAAAATTAGGGAAAATTACAGAAAATTTAGGGATGCAAAGCATGAGAGAACCAGTTCCAAAAGAATTTGAATCTCACCACTGTAAAGTGGATGATATATTACTCTTTGTATCATACTTGTGCATGTGGGAGTTATCCCGGAGAATGATCCATCAGGTTCGCATCTTCTGCTATGAGTACTGCTCAAGACAAATCCTCTTTTGCACTTGTGAGTCACTATATCTCCAATCTTGTACGTTGGTCTGGTCGGACTCGCAAATCCGTTGTCTGGGTGACCAGGGAAATTACAGTTGACAACTTTGAAAATAAGATTTTAAAATTAGTGTTATGAATCATTTGTAAGCTGTATAAATGAACTAAAAATTAATAGAACTGTCTTACGTTCACATGTTGGCAATGGCCCTGAAAAGGATCCTTCTTTGGTGCACTTCAAAGATTCGATGCCAGTCAGCTTATAACCTTCGATGCAACGAAAAGTTATTTTATCTCCGTGTTTGTATTGTGGACGTAGTGGAGACGTGATGCCATTTAGTGGGTTTCCAGGGAATGAACAAGTAGCTTCTGTGAGTAAGTATGAGGAAATTTAATAAATGTCAGTGCATAATTTAAGAGTAGAGTAATAATTCAAACTTGCAAAGCTAAACTTTGTAGTTTTGATGAGATTCACTCACTTTCACAGGTAGGAACTTGATCTAAAAACACCCCAGATGAACTGCACTCCAAAACAGCTTTCCCACGAAGCTCAAATCCTGGATTGCAGGAATATGTGACTTGCTGTCCGACTTCATATCTCACCAGGTTTGGGAACATTGAACCACTGTTTAGTTTGCCCGGATTAGTGCAAGTTAATTCTAGAAAATGTAATCAAATATATCTTATAATATTTCCTTGAATCAGCCAATTTTTCGATAATTATTAAGAGATCAGATAATTAATATTTCCCAATTACGAAAATTCTTACTTGTACATCTTGGCATTTTGCCTAAGAAAGTACCATCATTTTGACATGTCCTACTTTCTACACCATTCAAAACATAGCCCGCTTTACAAGTATGACTTATGATGTCACCAATTTTATAACTCAGTTTCATAGGTGATGTTAGTCCGTCGCTGGGATGGCCAGGAAAAATGCAGGTGACATCTGGATGTTGGTAGGAGACACAAAGTCAATAATATGATACCAGCTACCAAGTATCTTCCTAGAAGAGACTGACTCAAAATAACTCACGTTCACAGCTTGGGATTGGGTTGGTAAATTTCCCTTCTGCTGTGCATTTAATTGATTCAGCACCCATCAATTTGTATCCTTCAAGACAACGGAAAGTTACAGCATCTCCTTGTGCATATTCAGGCAGCAACGGTGTTGTTATTCCATTGTCTGGATTTCCAGGGAAGCTGCAGCTAACTTCTGTAAGTACATATATAGTTAGTGTTGTGTCATTCATTACACAAACAAATCTTTATTGAAAACTGAATTTCCAGGTTGATTCCAATTAAACTGATGTCATATATTTTAAACTACAGTATATTTTAAAATATTCCATACTTACTTGTACATGTTGCCACCTCTCCAGAGAATGACCCGATGCTGGTACATCTTCTTCTCGCAACACCAACTATAATATACCCTCTCTGACATGTTTGGGTAACAGTTTCTCCAATCTTATAGGAAGGTTGGGCCGGTGTCGTTAGCCCATTCTTGGGATGACCCGGGAAACCACAACCAGCAACTTTATAGCAGCAAATTTAAATTCATTATTTACAAAGAAACATTGAACTTCTTTATATTATGTCTTAGAAAGACCTACTTTCACAAGTCGGCAAAACCTCTGAGAAAGTACCATCTGACATACAACGTGAGGTCTTCTCTCCAACTATCTTGTATCCGTCAATGCAGCGGAAAGTAATGACGTCTCCGTGTGAATACTCGCGTTGTTGGGGTGATGTAACCCCATCTATTGGGTTCCCAGGGTAAGAACATGTTGATCCTAAAGAAAGCAAGATCATTGTTATAATTGAAGGCATCCAACTAAGATTCTTGTTAGAAATTGGTCAATATATTAGTTAAAGTTTACTTTCACATGTCGGTACTTGTTCTAAAAATATTCCGCTTTCATCACAAGAAATTTTTGCTGCTCCTCGTAGTTTGTATCCTGGTTTGCATGAATATTCGACCGTTTGTCCAGCATCGTATCTATTTAGATTTGGATACATCTTACCGAAGTCTGGTATACCTGGGTTTTTGCATGTCGCTCCTGAAAATAGTGTGAATAATATATAATATTCTTGTATTGTATAACTTAATTTGTCCATAGCTTTATTAATATTAAAGCTTCTACACTGTATGCTTCATCACCCTTCTGTTCGCACAGCAAATCTTATAGATAACGATGTTCTTTCCACTTACTTTCACAGATTGGTGGCAAACTTGAAAATGTTCCTTCTTCTAAACAGGTGGCTGTTATTGAACCTTGGATTTTATAACCCGGTTTGCAGCTGAATTTGACAATCTGATCCACTGAATATGTTTGCCTGCTTGGAGATATTTGTCCGAATTCGGGAGTTCCAGGATTTTTGCATGCAATGCCTGAGATTGTTCATCAAACAAACAAAAAAGATTATAGTCTTTTAAAAGTTGAGCTTACCCAATCCATTATTTTCTCATCCACCAATATTTTAGCACTGACCAAATTGAACCTAATTTCAAAATCTTTTATATTAATCTTACGGTTGCATTGTGGGAGGTTTTCAGAGAATTCTCCTGTTATCAGACATCTAGCTGACACTGCTCCATCAAGAACGTAACCGTCATCGCATCGGAACACAACCCTGTTTCCATAGTAATAATTTCTCCTGGTCGGCGATGTTTCTCCATTGTCGGGATTGCCAGGGAAACTGCAAGTTGCCCCTGTGAGTATTTAGATATATTTGCATTGTATTTTGCGAATATACTTGATGCTTTTATTATGCGATAATTATTATTGTTATGTGTTGTGAATTATAAAAATCACATACTTGTGCATTTTGGTACAGCACTGGAAAACTCTCCTTTTTCTCCACACATTGATTCAGAGTCTCCATCTAAACGATAACCTAATCGGCAGGAAAAACTCACTTTTTCATCGATAGCATATACTGGCATATTGGGTGTAATATACCCTGAGATTGGTCTTCCTGGGTAACTACACGTGCTTTCTGTAACGTTGATATTATTCATTAATAAAGAAAGGTTATATGACATTCTATTTCAGGAATGAACTTACTCGTGCACGTTGGTAAACTTCCCAGAAAGACTCCGCTTTCATCACAGTCAGAAGATTCAGACCCGACGAGTGTGTAGCCGTCAACACATTCGAATGTAACTTTTTCACCGATAAGATACATCAGCTTGGTTGGCGATGTGAAGCCATTTGTTGGATTTCCAGGAAATTCACAAGTAACAGCTGTTGTAGTGACATTATTTTAAATTTATGGAGTATTATTATGCTGCTGTCATCGAATGCTTTCTTGGAATTAAAGTTCCCTAATCCTGAATTCCATTCAATATCATTACGAATTCAAACTCTTATTCATATATCAATAACTGATATAAAATAAATACTTTCAGTAAAAAAATAATTCAAAATCTCACGTTTACAAGTTGGCGGAGCTTCGGTAAATCTTCCACTTCTTTCACAAACTGCATAGACGCTACCTCTCAATACATAACCAACATCACAGGCGTACGTTACCTCAGCATTTACTGAATAACTCGGCAAATCTGGACTGATGTAACCAAACACAGGCCTGCCAGGATTACTGCAAGTCCTCGCTGCGAAGCAAATCGATAAGAACATATATAAATTATACAATATTACAAGCCATTGGAATTTTTGTCCTCTTACATATGCAGGAAGGCAAGGCTGAAGAAAATGATCCAGATGTGAGGCAAGATGCTGAACGTTGTCCAACTAATTCGTAACCTTCTGAGCACTCAAAACTAACATACTCCCCAACTGAATAAGAAGACCTTTCTGGTGTGGTTAAACCATTCTTTGGATTTCCAGGGAATAAGCATGGGAGAGCTGCAAATGAAGATAAAAGTATATTTTTGAAATTGTAAAATTTATTGCTAAATTAGACAAAACAAACCTGTGCAAACTGGAACTTTGTCAGAAAATTCACCATTTCCCTGACAATAGATGGTTTCTTTTCCTTTTAGTTCGTAGCCTGCATCGCATGTGAATATAATTTTATCGCCAACAGAATATCTTGGTTGACGGGGTCTCATTGATCCGAACAATGGACTTCCTAGATTACTACAGGAGATCTCTGAAGGAATCGGAATAGAAAAAACGAAAGGGTGATTGAAAGTGATGGAATATATTAATAACTATAGTAATATGAAGAAATTTAAATTATCATAACAATAATAAGTTATCACATCAGAATTATGGTAATACTAGGAGATTTATCGCATATATAAACACTTACCCTTGCATGTTGGAAGAAATTCACTAAATCTACCGCTGCTCATACATATCGCCGATTCTTCTCCGTCGAGCTCATAGCCTTCATCACATTTGAAATTAATGACTTCGTCCACCGAATACGACCGACTTCTGGGCTCTGTTTTACCGTTGTCTGGATTACCAGGGAAAGGACAAGTCACAGCTGCAAAATAAATGGTAATTGTCATAATATTATAGTTATTTAAATAATAAATATTTGAAGTCTTTGTAATAATCAGATACAAGTGAATGGTGTTGTTTAGTTAGTAAAAATAATTTGATATCTAGTTCAAATTTTGATGAATTATATATATTTTATAGGTCCCAAATAATGAGCAGTTTCATTTCAGATTTCCAAACACCAATGAAAATAGTTTCGACTATTCTACCAGCACATTCTGGTATTTTGTCTGAGGATTAAATGAATGAGGAAATTTTCTTGTTTATGTTGAAAATTTTCCAAATTAACCGAACTAGAAATTAGTCCAGCATACCAATGCAGTCTGGTATTTCCTCTGAGAATTTTCCGCTATCTTCACAAACTAGTGTATATGATCCTTTTAGTAGTTCATATCCGTCTTTGCAGGAGAAAGATATCTTCTGTCCGACTACATAACTCAATCTGTCTGGAAACATTCTTCCATTCTTTGGAATTCCAGGATTGTTACAGGTCATTCCTATGAATGAAGAATTAAGGTTTTGATGAACTTAATGAAGATATTTTTTCCATCTGCAGACTTACGTTCACAGGTTGGAAGCTGGTCTGAAAAATCTCCGTTCAATTCGCATTCGAGTGACTCGGGACCTTCGATGACGTAACCATCCTTACAATCTAACTTAATTTTATCACCCCTCGAGTATGTTGGCCTTGCTGGGCTGGTGAAACCATGAAGCGGATTTCCAGGGAAACTGCAGGTAATTTCTGTCAGGAAATGGAATGATTTTGTGTGAGTATATGCCATATGCCTCACTCTCGTATTACCTTAGTCAAGTTTCTGATCTACAACTCACCTTCACATATAGGTGGCAATGAAGAAAACACATTTTCCCCTACGCATATCGCAAACGTTGCTCCTCGTGGTTGATACCCGGCATTGCATACATACTGCACGTCATCGCCTACCTTGTACGAAAGTTCATCAGGAGTCATCGATCCGTATTTCAATGATCCCGGATTTCTACAGGTGACAGCTGAAATAAAAACAAAAGAGATTTTTTACAATATGGTATTTTTGAAAAAATACACCGTCATCTTACCTATGCATGTTGGCATGGGGAAAGAAAATTCCCCAGTTTCGGTACATGTTGTTAATGCAGAACCCTGCAATCTGTATCCACGTTCGCAGGAAAACGAAACTTGTTCGTTAATCATGTAAAAAGGTTTGGCCGGAAACGCTGTACCATATTCCAACTGGGTAGACGCCTTGCAAGTTATCTCTGTTGACAAAATTAATTGTCATCTAGTTTTTTTCTAGTTTTTCGTTTTTCTAGTTCACTTGTCTAAATTCGGATAGGGACAGAAAACAACTGGACTTGATCTTGAACTTAATCATGAGTTGAACACTTGACTCGAGTATTGTTAAGATTTGAAGAATTCCTCAGCAATGAAAATTGCTTCATAATCAGAAGTGAAGACTCGATTTAATGCTGTCTATATTTCAGCAGTCTCATTTTATTCCTCATTTTTTACCATTTATGGGGAATAGATATATGAAAGATTTTTCGAAATAATAAACCCATGTAAGAATTATTTCTACATACGTTCACAGGTTGGCAATTTCTCCGAGAAGGTTCCATCAAATTGACAGCGAGATGATGTTGCCCCCGTCAGCTTGTATCCTTGACGACAGGAAAATGTGATGATGTCACCCGTCTTGTAGTTTGTTTTACGGGGAAGAATCGAACCAAACTGTATGCTGCCAATATTCTTGCAGGTGTGTGCTGTGTAATGTTAAACTTTCGTTTAGTTTCTGACCTCACATATAATATTACATTTACTCTACCTTCACACAGTGGTTTTTCTTCAGAAAATCTTCCTGATTCTCCACAAGTGTCCGATTCAACACCTACTAATTTGTAGCCTTCATCACATTGGAAGAATATCTTCTCTCCATACCTGTAAGCAGACTTGCGTGGAGAAACATCGCCATTTCTTATTGCTCCAGGATAAGCGCAGGTGACCCCTATGAGAGTGATTTAGAATGAATGAATAAGGTGATAACGGGCAGCTCTGTAGGGTCACTACAAGAATTACTTCCAAGGTCCCACATTCCCTGCATTTTGAATGTATGATTTTTGTAACATTGAAAATGAATCGTTAGCTATCCTGTTAACTAACTGTGAATATCTGGTAATCCCTTGTCATTTTA
>QRAM01000009.1:448929-547911 GCA_013436055.1 Halocynthia roretzi | reverse complement strand
TTTCAAGATTGAAGGTAACGAAAAGTACAGTCATTTACTTTCGCATGAAACCTTCATTCTTGAAAATTCTCCACTGATCAGACATTCGCTGACGGTAGTGCCAACGATATTGTATCCATCTTCACATGAAAATGTGATTGTTTCTCCATATGCGTATGTTACTTTTCTTGGCTTGTATGTAATCGTAGGAGGTAGTGAGGTTGGCCGTTGACAAGTAACAGCTGTAACAAAATGTTGAAATATATATTGATGAGGTTTATTTATGTAAATTGAATGAAGCTGGAAATATAAATAGTTTTGTTGCAGAGAAGAAGTTATCTGGTGGAAGCACCTTCACATGTTGGAGGTTCATCTGACAAAATTCCGTCCTCTTGGCAGGAAGCGAGTGATTCCCCGACCATTGTGTAACCAGCATCACATGAATATCGCACTGTATCACTGTAGCTAACATAGAACTCTCCTGCAGGAGACACTTTGCCGTTGCTAAGGTATGATGGAACTTGGCATTGAATCGCTGTGAAGTTTCAGATATAGTGTTAATCAATAATTTATTTAATAATGTCTTTGTAGGATGTTGTTTTTACCTAAGCATGTCGGAACTATGCTCGAAAAGAGTCCATTCTCGCCACAGACTCTTGTTGATTCCTTCCTTTGCAAACGATATCCGTCATCACAAATGTACGTTATCTTTTCTTCGTAATTGAAAACTGTCTTGATCTCCTCGATGTATCCATTCGGTGGGTGCAAAGGTCTCTTACATGTGACAACTTTGAAAAAATATATATATCAAAAATCCTAGACTTATACTCCAGAAAGAATGATATATCACTATCTAACTAAATATAGACCATTTGCATAATAATGAGTTGATTATTTACTGTGCATATTCATTTACAGCAGTAGCCCTATGTGAGCGGTAGCTAAGTAAATATCAAATAAGGGCGCTGGAAAATGATCAAGAACCACTGATTTAAAAGTACTAATGTATGTATTGATAAATACCTTCGCATTCAGGTTCAATGTCGGAATATTTCTCATAATCTGTGCATGTGATCTCTGTGAATCCCTTCAAGGTATAACCTAACTCGCAGGAAAAAGAAATTATTTCTCCGACATAGTAGACACTCTTCCTCGGATAAAGGTTACCGTTGGAAGGTATGTTTGGTTGACTGCAGAATTTTCCTAAATATATGTAATATTATTAATGGTAATTTATTTACATAAAATTCATAATATGCAGTGTAACTTTCCAGTTATTTTGTTGTTAAATCATATATGGAAAATGAAAAATAGTATCTATAATCCGATTCAAAAATCAGTATCCGAATTGTCTTGTCTGCCTTTTACTCACGTTCACAAGTTGGTGAAGATGTCTCAAATTTTGCAGTACCATCAGTTAAAATACAAGTTGAGCTGTCACTTCCTAACAGTCTGTATTCAGACCTGCAGGAAAATGTGACTACGTCCCCAACAAAATAAGTACTTCTATATGGATCGACTCGTCCGTTTATTGGTCTTACAGGCTTGTCACATTGCGCATCTACAAAACAAAATTAACTTCTGCAAACAATAGTTGGGCTATCTGAATAATTTCGTCAAAACATGATTTGTTGTTTGAACTATCAAATGTTTAAAGTAGTTAATTTCTGAAGGATGGAAAACTAAATATATGATATAAATATTCCTAACAGTAATAATGATAAAAATATTTTATATATCTGTTTAATAAAAGCAAATGTTTGAAACAATGTTGCCCTTATGAAACGTAGAGGATCAAATCTTACTTATGCCCGACCCCTAGCGGACAAAATAATGATTTTGATATGTGAGAGCTTCTGCGTCAAAGGTTCCCTTCGGTAGTTTGATAGTAAACTGTTTTGAAAGTTTGAGATAATGTAAATGTGGTCGTCCGAATGTGGGCGTTCCACACACAAGATTTCCTTTACTTACTTTTACATGTAGGAAGTTCGTCCGAATAAGTATCCTGATCAACACAAGTTAAGTTTGTTTGTCCGATTAAAACGAAACCCGGTCGACAGAAAAACTTTAGGATATCTCCCACGTAAAACAATGCGTTCTCTGGCAAATATATCCGTTCCCCAGAAAATGGTGGAGCGTTGCAAGTTTTTCCTAAACGTCGAAAAATTAAAGAATAATTGTGATTATCGAGAATTGTTGAACTGATTTATTAGCTACTGCAAATTAAGTGAAAGTTAATTGACAATACTTTTGCAAGATCGATAATTTCCAGAAAACCGCAATCCTTTTGAAGTTATTTCACA
Organism: Halocynthia roretzi; assembly: GCA_013436055.1. Lineage (NCBI taxonomy): Eukaryota > Metazoa > Chordata > Ascidiacea > Stolidobranchia > Pyuridae > Halocynthia > Halocynthia roretzi. Next base: position 545,629 of record QRAM01000009.1, on the reverse strand, counting down.
TGTGGACTTTTTGGCTCCAACAAGTCGATAGCCATCGTTGCATTTGTATGTAATTATATAACCGATAATGAAAATATCCTCATTGTCGACCAAAAACTCGATTATTCCATTAGATGGTTCCTCTGGTAATTCACATACAGCGCCTGGAAGAATGCCAACTCATTTTTTATATGTTTTAGTGATTTTGTAACTCTTGGGATTTATATATTTTAAAGTTAGGGGCTAGGTAGGAATTCTAACCCAACTATGTTGGAAATTACACTAAATTGTACAGAAAATACTCACGTTCACATGATGGCAAGATTATGTCAAAGTCTCCACTTGAAGTACATGTTAATTTTGATTCGCCCCTCAAGATATACCCATCTTCACACTCGTAGATTACATGTTCACCAACTACGTATGTACCTCTTTCTTCTCCGACGACAACTAGATAACTGAACGTAATATTTGGTGCTTGGCATGTGGTAACAACGACTGCAAAAGGTACATAGTAATTAATTACATGCAAGAAATTTAATTCTTATGCTGGTTAAATCTTTACACTTTCCAGTAAAAGCTGCATTTGATTTACCTCTGCATTCAGGAACCTCGGGCAGAAATATTCCATTTTCTTCGCACTTGGAAGTGTTTTCACCAATGAGTATGTAACCTTCGCTGCATTCAAACTGTACAGTTTCTTCAATGGCGTACATTTCTTTATTTGGAATCACTTTTCCGTGATTTGGTATTCCTGGATTGGCGCAAGACGCGACTAGGAAGCAAATGATACTTTTGGTTATCACTTGCGTTTGAAATAACGTTATATTTACCGTTTAGGAGTTTTAAAATATTAGGGTTTTCTAAAAATTAGTTCTTTGTTCATGCCTGTTTTCTTCCACACACACAGATCTCTCAACAACTAACCTTTGCATGTAGGAGGCTCTGGTAGGAATTTCCCTTTCTGGGAACAAGTCGATCTTTTATAGCCGACCAATGTAAATCCTTCATTGCAAGAAAACATTACATATTCTCCTGGTGAGTAAAATTCTTTATTCTTCGTTATAACAATGATGTAACCATTTTTCGGAGGACCCGGAGATTTGCAATATCCTGTTACTCTCTCTGTCAAATTGTATTGGAAATAAATATGAATAACAGACGACGTTCGTTTAAAATTAAAAACTTACTTTTGCACAGCGGGACTTTCGATGAGAAATGCCCGTCTTTTTGACAAACTATATCTTGATGCCCAACTAGGGTATATCCCAAATCACATTCGTAGGTTATGACTTCGTTAATAGCGTATGACGATTTAGCATGATTGGCTTTTCCGTTCACTGGAGTCCCGGGAAATTTACATCCCCCATCTGCAGAGATAATCATACCCGAGATTATTATTCTGATATTTTCAAACTTTTCCATAGCATAGCTTAAGAGCTATTTCACAATTAGCATCACATAAGAGCTATTTCACAATTAGCATCACATCGATTTGCTCCAGCAAATCAACGAAATCTTGCTAGCTAGAAATTTTTATCAAACTGAAGACTTTTAGCTTGAAATTTCAAAAACTTCTTTCATGTTATAAATACTATCTGGTATTCACGTTTTTTGCAGGATGGTGCATTAGGTGTAAACGTTTCGAACTTTGTAGAACAAGTACGCTTTGATTCTCCGACGAGAGCATATCCATCAACGCAGAGGTATGTGATTTCTTCATTATCTCTGTAAGAATCTTTTTGTGGATGAAAATATCCGTTTGGAATATGGTTCGGCTTGGAACAGGGTTGAAACTCTATAAATATACGATTGTCAAAACTAAGTTCTGCGTTCGCAACTAGTTTAAAGTACACAGAATAGCTTAAAATTATCGAAGAATAAATCACTTAATACAATACGTAGAACATCGAGTTTTACCTATGCATGACGAGACGTGTGAAAAATGTCCAGTTGATTCACAAACTGCGGTTGATTTTCCATGAAGGTAATAACCTTCTTTGCATGAGTAAGTTATAACAGTCCCCACATTAGCATAGATTTCATGATTGGAGGTCACGATAAGTCCTCTTTTCTGTGGCAACTCGCATGTTTTGGTTACTTCAATGTAGGGTGCTGAAAAGTGAAATAATCATCATCATATCATATGTATAAGCATGAGAGATGTGTAGAATTAATTAGCCTAGGAATCGTATATGCGATAAAACGTGACTTCATAATTTAATGATATCGAATTGTTGGAGGAATTGCGAGGAATTTGTCTATTGTTTTCGATCGATGTGTCATTCTAACTGCAAGGGGTCTTTAGAGCATTCCCGATGCGTTTCCGGGCTCAGGCAATATTTGAAGAAATACTGTGGCCACGACCTGCGTCTGTATACCCTTAGTTACCACGTCCGATTTTGTTCAAACGTTTGGTTTTCGATAGCGAACCAGTAAACAAAATCTTTTATAGAATAAATGTATATTACAACGAGATTGGCTAGCCATAGACGCTCATAGCGAATATGTTAATATTGCATTTTACCCCGGTGAATGCAATATAGTTGTTTTGATTATGTAGTTTAATAGGTTTTTTGGATTGGACGCTTTTTGACAAATAGCGCCAATAGACGAGTATAAAAACCTCCATACAACATACTTGAGACACAAGTGCTCATTAGACACGACTTTTCTCGTAATTTAAAGTTCGTATTATATAAAATCGTCAACCATTTCGAGTTGCGAAACTCATTGTGAACATATTATTTACAATTCTCGTGCCAATTATGCGTTTCCATACCATGTTTACGTAACAAATCTTGCGTTACCATACGATCAGATTCTCGATGCTGTCATTATAGAGACGTAATTAGGTTTAATGTATAATTTACGTTAAAAACAGCAGCTATGTGAGATTAAAAAAATGGTAAACTGGAATAACGTAAAGGCGAATAATATTTAATTAAAAAATTGTATCTCGAGCAGTATTGAAGACACTGACCATAATGACAAGTGGGACAAATGACATTGCAATGCTGGTCTCTACCCCCCCCCCCCTCCCCACTCAAATACCCGTCCATGAAAGTTTCTGATAGGGTATGCCCCTAATGCTCCCTTGATCAGTGGTCGCATATTAAAAAGAGCCTATTTTTATCTCACGTACTACAACAGTACTGTACTTACATACGCACTTGATCCCTTCAATAGCAGGCTCCCAGTATCCATCTATTGTACACTGAGTGTCCATTCCATAGTGACCAATGACAACTGATTTGATTGTATCGTGCATTTCGTATGCAACCTCACACGCAATCGTTATGTGAGACAACGACGGATAAGCTATTTGATACCAAGGCGGTGGTGGATAGACCGTAGTATCTTTTATTGCAGGTGGTTTGCATGCTGTTAAAATCGAGAACACCGCGTTAAAACTACCGTACAAATAATAATAGGACTTCCCTAATTTTTTTGTTGATGAGTCGGATAAAATGAGTCGGATAAAAACATAACTAGAATTTATTCAAATTCCGCCACTGAATCCATACTTAATCCCTATTTTCCCCACAAGTTTTCAGTTTATTACTTATCCATTGGTTATAGTTCATGAATGCCTAGATAATACTACCCCAACACGAATATGACAGTAAAATATTACCTGTAAAAAAAGTTGCAGTTGTCCTTTTCAGCAGTAAGACGGTAAGAAACGCCAAAGCTACGTGCCCACTGACAGTCATAGTCGACCGTGGTTAGAATCAATGAGTATGCAGATTGTGCAATTCTAGGCAGACGATTAAACTATCGACTCGACTAAACTACCTAGCAGAAATCTTTACCAAAAAAAAAAACGTTTAGCTGCGAATTTTATCCGTTCTTTAACGACTCAAATGTAAAACTGAAAGTTTAATCGATGGATCTTTATGTTTTAGACGGCAAACCAGTTGTTGGTATTCCATGTATTTCGCGTAGGAGATGGCTAAGTACTTTGCAGTGTAATTGTATTGTACAATTGGAAAGTCGTGATGCATCTTTATCTTATGACAGCAATTATCGCTTGTTATTTTACTCATACACGTGAATTTTTCACAGTTCTCATAACAAAGTAGCACGAAATGCCTTGTTATCAAGGTCATGACTGCCGTGAGAACGTTATCGTGTGACGTAATCGAAAGAATCTATGAAATTGACGTCAAATTTTGAGAAAACCGTTCAATTAAAGCTGATTCAAATGACCCACATAAAACGTGTCTTTTCGATTAAATATCATCTATGTTTTAAGCTGTAGACCTACCTAGACGACAAAATGTGTATGGTGATACTGGGCTTTGTTGATATTGGACTTTATTTTACCACTGCAGTGTTACATACGGTAATGTAATTACAGGCGCTCCTCACTTAACGATCATCTGGTTCAACTACCGCTCACACTTACGACCGTTAACACGACTACCTACACTAGGACTCTTTTTAAAACTTGCGATCGCTAGACAGTATTTCCCCCAGACCCATTAATTAAACAATATATTGTCGTTCAACAACAAGAATATTTTCATAATTAGAATGTTTGAAATTCCATTTCATTTGTAGCTCTTTATTTTGTCTGTGACTATAGCAAAGCCATCTCAAAACAAGTTCCCGAACACCATCTAGGAAGCTTTTTGTTTCAAATAGTCATTGTTTTCTTTATTGAGTAACTACGCCAACTAGCGGTGACGGTAAAATTCAGCGAGATCTTTGATTCTGTGTTTCTGAATATCCACTGGAATGCTCTCTGCAGTTCTATAGCAGTGTTTCACAATGTGTATCCAAACATTTTGGCTCAAGAATAGCATTTTTTATTAGCTTTATTTAATAAAACGGTCGATTTGTACTTGGGCCAGGTCGTACGAATTTTTTTTCAAAATTACCTATATGTGGTTACTCGACATTTTAGAACTCGCAGTACCGGAGGTAAATTTACTATTGCCCGGCGGGTTGGTTAGTTAATTTAATATTTAATTTCTTGAAACTTTACTTCACTCAAATTCGTGTCATGGCGCCCAGTAAAATATGAAGATAACTTGTTGACTGGTATATATTTTTTCAAATCTTTAACTATAACTGGTTTTTCCTCCGTCTTATCGAACTCGTTGTTTACTGTTTAACTGACTTCAGGAGATGACATCTTGAATTTAAATTTTATTATGAACACCAATTAAAAACCAATCCTGATATTAAGGTTCGCGGAAATTATAACGTTAAAGGTAGATTATGTGTACGGTATAGATAAATCGATGTTTTATGCATAGTCCACAATTTCCCGTATTCACGTCAAAACATATTTTTAACTTCATGAAGGTCAAACGCAGGATATCCTCCGAATCCTCCGAATTCTCTGAGTACATTCCAAATTGTTTAATACTAAAGTTTAATTGTCACTTGGCCTGTATATGTATAATTTACTTGGTTGTCAACATGACTCGTAGTTAATTGTAATTTCGTTGGTTAAAGATTGGTTGCTAGCATCTGATTAGTAGGTAACGAAAATATTATTATATCTTGGCGGCGTGAATGTGAATTGCTAGTTCTCTGTATGTGGTATGAATTGAAGGTAGTTGCTATCACGAAACTATTCCTGAGGCAATTCATGCGGAGAAGGAAATTATCGATTGCAGTGCGATATGATGTCTTTCAAAAACTCGGTGTCTACTTACCTGAGGATAAATTACATTAGATTAGAAGAGATTATTCCGAAAAAATGCTAATGGATGTTGTTGAACAGAATAATATTAAAACTTTGAGAAATATTTTAATTTTGTGTGTGTGCTCCGTGTGCCCAAATAATTTACATTAACTTAAGAACAGTGTCATACTTACGAAATAGAACTGAAATTCCGCCAGGTCCAAACATCTGTCATCAAACATCGTTAGATAATTTCACCATAATATCAATTCAAAATAGCTCGTTTATGTTTTAATTAACAAATTATAGCAGTACATGAAAATTACAACTGTATCTTGTACAACTTTCTTGCTTTCACTAATGTATTTTTTCCATCTGACGACTGGTCTGACATCCCTTAAGGTTCGCCTATTATATTTCATGAAATAAAAATATTATATGAAATGAACCATAAGCTATTGATAATCGTACGACATTTTTCATACCAAAATACTCGTTAAATCAGTGGTTCTTAACCCAATTGGAGGTACCGAACCCTGCAAGCCTAACAGTGTTAAATAGTGCTTGACATTACTGCATTTAATTTTCCGTAGAAATAAGATACAACACGTAATTTTTGTATGTCGTAATTGATTTTGGAATGGAATGTTTGTGTTTTCGTAAACGTAAAAAATAACAGTTGAATATCCAGGATGGTAATTTACACTAAGTGGAATCGAAGTTTCGTTAAATTCCGAAACCTCCATAGCTACAATTTGTTTAATTTCCTCAGCCAATAATTCTCATGCTAATTGTGAATTTCTCCGAATTAATTTCCTGAAATTCAAAACAACTCAATTAGCAAATTGATTACAAACTAGGTGTTGAGCTCATTTACTTAGAGGAAATCGAGTTTTTTTGAATGACTAATCTATTATTAAGTTAATAATTATGCGTGGTGTGATGTTAATGCCATAACATATCGTTATAGCAGAAGGGAATTGCTCACCAAATCGAAAACGAAAGAGCACGTATAGGTGGTATCTATCCAGAACAATGATCGGCAAACTCTTCAGATTATTTTTTCCCTCCATGAAGTCTTTTATCTCTCATCGACCCCCATCATGTATAATAAATTAATAAATTTCTCAATTTAAATATAATTCGCCCTTTCTCTTCATTACTGTTTTTCGATAAGAAATATTTAAAGAAATTTAAAGAAAACACTAATGGGATTAATAAAGCTCGCCCAGAACCGGGTTTTCTGTATTTATTTGAAATTATGAGCATCGGCTAAATTGAAAACGTTCGCGCTGATATGGATAAATCGACTCGACACGATTGTTACGACATTCATACGCGTTCGAACCCCAATAATCTACACTGTTGATCCCAGTGTAGTGTCCCCTTGTCCCATAACGAAAACTCTAAAAAATGAGCTATTCAACAGAAATACACCATCATAACTTATAGGCTCTTCTCTGAACCTCCTAAATGAAGAGGTTTTTATTTAGATATGTAAACCTTTCTCCTTCCTAATAACACCAGCGTCATGGTTATCAAAAACAGAAAGGGTGTGACTTTCAATTTCATACTTTTCTGATTCAATGTAGTACATTGTTTATATTAAAATTGAAGCTGATTGGTCGAAATGAGTTTGTGAATTTAAATTCCAACAACGTCAGTATTGTTCGCTTCGAAACTCCAAAAATGTCACATATTCGAGAATTTTCATAATTTTAAGTTTTCAAAAGTATCTGCAAAGGTGATTGCTAAACTACAATTTAATCAAAATGCTTGTAGTTTTGAATTCTAAAAAAGTAGTATCAGACAGATTAACGCGAGTCGTGATAGTCAACGCCGTGTACAAATCCAAATGAACCGAAAACCGCATTTGCGCCTGTCGATCAATTCGATTGTCTTCGCTCCGGGGCGTGTCGCTGACTTACTTATACGTTGCCTGTACACATTGATTGATATATTTTTTAAAATCTAATGACCTGCGACTATAATTGACCTGCGACTCCAATGATGCCGAGCCATCGATGGAGTAAAAACAAAAACGACAATTTTCAGATTAAACCCACATCGCTATTAAGCCGCATAATAACTAAAATTGTCCAATTAAATTTCTTCCTGCAGCGGCAAATTTCCCTGACCAAAACCGAAACATTTAACATAGATTTGAATCGCAACGATCCGCCAAGCCAGAGGGGGACTTTGCAGAGAATCTTAAAGCCTCAAAATGTCAAAATACCGAAGTAATAATATTAGAGCGGAAAACTTGTTTTTGGGTTGGTAGAATATTTTTTGGTTGTTGTTTGGTTACTCATATAAAATTTTCCCGAATAGATATAGACGTAGGAGAGAATACCGGTTTTTGAATCATTTAGAAGTGAAATATGAAATTTTGTCATACATATATGTAGGCGGTAACCGAAAATACCTACGATGATGGTATATCGTTTTTTATTTTATTTTTTATCTGGTGAAGGATGAGTTCGATTTTCGGTCATGACTTATAGATCTTCTATTTTCAATCGCGATATCACCATATCGGAAACATCATCTGTTCAAATTCTGTCGTAACATTGTAGAAATAATTGAACTACTATTTGAGTTCGCATTACCTTACTGAAATCCTATATAGTCAATTTATCCATTAACTAATTCTATGGCTTGAAATTACGTTTCAAGACTTCGTGCTGATAGTAACGAACATGCTCTATACCGTGATTTTCGTTTATGTGTATATCGAAAATTACTACATTGGAATGAAAAATCATTTCTTAAAAAATGTTTTCGACTACTGTATTCTCCCGATTCTATTATAGCTTTAGAAGTACTAGCACGTCACGACCCGTTCGTAACATATTCTGTAGGATGCGATCTTGACTGTATGTATTATTTATCATAAATATAAAATAGAATATGGCATTAGAAGCGGCAACACCGCGCTGGGTAGAAGATGTCTGTCGCTTCAATCTCATAGTGACCACGTCCTCGGTCAAGCCATTGACGCAGCAAAAAGTTTGTCTCCGTGTCATCAATTCTAAAATTAGCCAGTTTGTTTATCTTATCACCGATTAATTACGTACAGGGTTTACATAGTAGTTTCACTAAGTCAGTGAAACCGACAAATTATTTTTTTCGTTTTCGATCGCTCACAATTACGCCGCTGTTATTCCCTATCAAAATAGCCGTCAAATTAGATAACTGCTTCGTAATTTCTCACTGAAATTATGGATTAATAAGTTTTAAATTAGAATTGATGCAACAGGGTCAAGTGGTATGTTCGGAATTATCAATGTTATTTCATTTCGGGGCTAAATTAGTTATGAAGGAATATGAAAATTTGGTGCCTAATCTTCATTGTGGCGGGGAACACGAATAATAGCTTTTATTTACCCCCTGCTGTGTTAGGAGCTCCTATACGCGATCATGGGATTGTTAAACTAAAGCTTGTGGTTAAATTTCGAACATGAAGCAAGCATGTTGCAAGCACTTGATTGCACCAAAGTTATAAGCTGAATTTTTCAATGCAAAAAGTGTTCCGTGGTTCAAAAAAGGTTGAAAAACACTGCTCTAGAGCACAATAATTGCTATATAGAGTTCAATTCAATTGAATGGTGAAACAACTAAACCGCAAATGTATTTTTGGCCCTCCTGGGCAACCGTACCTCCTGTCCCCCTCTACGACCATGAGGATCAAAACGACCTGTTGGAAATCAATGCAATGCATTCCGGTTGATAAGTAGAGCTATTTAGATTTTTTTGAGTTTCGAGATCGGCTCGTCGTTGACAGCTACTAAGCCTTTAATGTCATATTAGACCTCTCCGTCTAATTGGGAACAAACGATGATTCTTTCGTTGTTCAAAATAAAAGAAAGAAAAAAAGGAAGAAGGAACGATGCAGCATTCTATTTAACGTAATGAAGGTAACGTTGTTCAACATCCTCAGGATATTCTGATTGACGCCATAATGAATTATTTACTAAATGTCTTTTTTCCTATTTGTGATCAAATCCGTCTATAAAAGCGTCGGTGCTCATCAATTCAACCAATGCATTTCTGACTCGTCTGGAGTATAGAACCGTGTGAATACTACATCGATCTGGATCAAGTATGGGATTGCTGAGCATAATAGCTGTCGTAGCAGCATTTTCCTGCGCTGTCACTGCCCAGGATGGAACCAACTTCATCGATTTTAGTGGTATATTATTGTTCTTATATTTTCGATCATATAACGATAACCCAGTCGCTGTCTCACTCAACTAAAATCATTGAGAATGAAAGAGTTGAAACAAACCGACGATGCAACGCGGTTGAGATAGATCAATCATATTTCATGATTCTGAATTCTATTATTGAAATCATTTTTATAGGTTGCTCGCCACCATCGATATTGGGAGCTGCCTATTCTCCTGAGAGAATACACTACTTCGCAATTTATAAACCCGGGACAGTACTCACCATTACCTGTACCAAGGGTATGACTTTGTACGACTACAAGACCAAACGGTACATGGAAAAATTGGTCACTACGTGTATCGGCAAATGGGATTATCCGGTGAATCAACTCGTTTGCAAAGGTGAAGCAGTTTATACTTTTTTAGAAAGCAGATGAACGATTACGTACCTATGTTTAACCTATTCTCCACCACAAATTATACTAATCCCTCCGTGTCGTTGGTTTCACTATATGTGTCTTTCAATCAAAATAACGATTCTTAAGTTCTAGACTGGCGCTGTTCTAACTTGTTACTGTGTAATCGCCGTGAGCTTTTGAACGGCTTCGTAAGAAATATAAAAATTTATGAATTACCAAGCTCCTGGCCGCTACAGCGAATAGCAGGAATTAGGATACCATGCCCGGATGTTGTGCGTCTAAGCACTCCCCCTCCCCAAGTATTTACATAAATACTGATTTGCTGGAAACAATTTTAACATCTTTTTTTCATTTGCAGCACCCCCGAAAGGTTGCAATCTTCCCGTGGTCGATAACCTGCTTATCACAAATTCCAAACCTAAGTATCTTGTTGGAGATTACTGCCTCTACAAGTGTGCGGATGGTTACCAATCTTCAGTACAATACACCAAATCCCGTTGCATGTCTTCCGGAAAGTTCTTTCCAATTCTTCCCACCTGCAAAAGTAAGTTGATGCTGTACATAATATACGTACTGCTACAATCCAGCCCTCATCTAGTCGAGTCAAGTCGAAATCGAAATGATTCCAATCACGTTGCATCAATTCTTTTTATTTAAATCATTGTGAATATTTATAAGGAAACATAAACTTACATAATGCATATGAAAACATTTTAAAATGAGATCAATATGTGAATTAACTAGAAAGAATGAATTACGGATTTCTAAAATAATATAAAAGAACACAATTATATTGTGAAAGCCACTTTCACTATGTGACAAAGCTTTGTGTTAAGAAATTTGCTATTAGTCTCCAAATACTCGACTCGGATCGAATTAGATGTCACTAACTCAAGACAAGACTATCATATTCCATCACAAGTCTCGAGTGTAATCAAGTCACCTGTCATTGCTTTTATTTTATGCCTTTTCATTAATGAATGATATTTTCTGTTCGCAGAAATTGTTAACTGCGTGAAACCGGAATACGAAGGATTAATTGTCAGTCCATCCAAACTAAGTTACAGCGTCGGAGAAGATGTGACACTTGAATGTAAAACTGGTTACTTCCGTCAAGGCTTTCCTTACGCGAGCTGTGAAGAAACGGGAAAATTCCATCCGCCAATTTCATCGACAATTTGCAAAAGTAATTTTCAGCGTCTATTAGAGAACACTAATTGACTTATACATGCTTATAAAGAAACGTTTATATAATCGCATCTAGAACTCGGATGCAAAGCTCCAGCTGGAATCGCCAACGGAAAGTACGAGTACAAGCCCAAGAAGGGCAAGACATCAGAACAAAAAGATCTTTATGACCTCAATGATGTCATTCGTTACACTTGCAACGAAGGCTACAGACTTGTCGGCAAGGTCGAAAGATATTGCCAATTCGACAACGAGTTTAGCTGGAAGGCACCAGTTTGTGTTGGTGGGTACCTCTATGTTGATATTCGTTGTAGAGTAGTAGGGAATATAAAGAGACCCGATATATATCTCTGAAAATGTGACTTAACGCTGATGAGGTAGGCTATGATTGGACGAATGTATATGTTAAGAAAACATTGCATTGCCTTGTGTTTTCTTGTGTTTATTCAGAGATCCTGTGCGACAAACCAGCAATCTTGCCAAACGGCAAATTCTACATGGATAAGAGCCAGTACAAGATAAAGGAAACTATCAAATACAGCTGTGCAAAGGGTTATCTCTTAATAGGAAAAGAAATAAGCAAATGCGTGTTGAATTCTGATAAAATATCTGCCAGTTTTGATAGCAGGCCAAGTTGTAAAGGTAACATATATTGCTCTCTATATAAACTGAACCTTATTATACTTTCCTACCTTCTCGTAGTTCCTTGTTCACGTAGAAAGGGAGACACTGACTCGGGGTGAATTTATTCGTTTGAGTATGAACAATATAATAATAGCACAGACTTAGAGCGATATATCAATTTCAAGTTCCTGCTATTAAAACTTACCCATATCGAACACAGGACAAAAACTATTTTTTCTGCAAATATATTTATGTTACGTAGTTTACTCTTACTGTATGATTCGTAATTTCATGAACTTTTACGTTTTATGGTTCATTTTATAAGAAATTCGCTGCTCGGACCCAGGAGGTATTATGAACGGTGTCTATACTGCAAAGGACTCGTACGCAATTAGTGATGTAGTAACGTACAAGTGCGTGCTTAACTACAAACTCAAGTCTGGAAACGGTGTAATCAAATGTATGCTGGCCCTTAATGGCAAAACCGCGTCCTTCTCTACAAAACCTGAATGTATCCGTAAGTCATATCTAATTCTTAGGAATTAGGAGTGAATTATCGCTCGAATTTTGATTTCTGACATAGTTTTTCAAATTTGAAGGCGTTTAAGGTGTATACGCTTTTGATCTATATAAGATTTGATTTGACTTTAATTTGATTTTATCGGCTTTTGTTCAACAGCTGTAACTTGTACTGCACCCATGGGTACTCCGAATGGTGATTATAAGTTGAAGAAGAAAACATACGGAATCACTGAAACCGTAGAGTATTTCTGCAACACAGGATTCAAACTTGTTCAGACAAATGCCAAAGCAACATGTGTGCTTCAACCTGGCGGCACGACTGCTAAATTTACCGAACGAAGGACATGCCGAGGTATGTAGTTTATTACAATTTCTACACATTTATACAGTGATAATATCAACTGTTCCTAATATTTATTTCATTTGCAGAAATTATGTGCAAGCGACCGATGGAAACCGCAAATGGTAGCTGGAAAGACGAAAACGGAAAACAAAGTCTGCTGTACAGCATTTCTGATACAGTTACATACACTTGCGATCGAACTTACAGACTGAGAAAGGGAGAAAGCGGCCAAAGAACTTGTGCTCTTAACTTGCCTGTTATGATGACGGCTTCATTCCCATCTGCCCCTGTCTGTGAAGGTGTGTATCGAAAAGTGGTTTTGGAGGCAAAATACCATTTAATGGGCAGCTAATTTTTTACTCGCCCTAAAACATCTCTCATTACTTATCTTCGAGAGACATCACTATTTTTTCTGTATTTTGCTATACTTTTTATAAGAGGACCTTTTGTTTGCCCGAAGTTGTTCGCTTATCGCTAAAACTTCTGTATTAAATTCCAGAAATCTTCTGCCAAGAGGACATGGAAATTGACAACGGGGATTACTTGCCAAAGAAACCATTCAACAGATATCCGGTAGACGATTCTGTCGATTACACTTGTGATCGAGGTTACATGCCAAACAGGAAAAATACCGAATCGATTTGCGAGCTTTCTAGTAATGGATTGTCTGCAACTTTCTCCGAACGCATCAAATGCTCACGTAGGTGCATTTGTTATACCCTAATGCTTAGTGGATTTATAACATGATAATAATAACAATATGACGCGTAGACTACCTTGTAACGTATCCCTGCTTTACATATTGACTAATCAAACAAGTAACCCTTTGAACTTTGAAATTCAGCTATTGTCTGTGGTATGCCTCCGATTGTTGCCAATGCTGACTATGCTATCAAGAAAAAAACATATTCTATTGGAGAAACTGTTATCTACACATGCAGCAGAGGTTACAGACTTGACGCATCCACTTCCAGAACTTCGACTTGCCTACAGGACGGCACTTCGTTTACGGCATCATTCATAACAAAGGCCAAATGCATCAGTAAGTTTATTTTCACATAAATAAAGGAGAAACTGTATGTGTGTCGGATGTTCGTGTGCCCAACTCCGAAGGTTCTTGACAATGCGCTCCGAAAATTGTGAACATTGTGGTTGACAACTAACGACAGTTTTGTGGTGGTCGATATTTCTTGAGAGGGGCTAAACTTTTATTATTCAAATGTCGCATATCAATATTGGAGATGAAGTAGTCTGCGAGCCTTCAAAGGAAAATGTCCACATGTCGTTTTCCAACGCTTTGAACCACTAATATGTTTTCAATGTAGTTTAACGATTCTTTCAATCGCAGGAATCACATGCAAACATCCTGGAATGCCAGCAAACGGAGGTGCATCCACGAAACCGGGCGGTATTTATTACGTCGACGATAAGGTGACATTCACATGCAAAGATTGCTATAACATGGTCGGAACCAGCATGTCAACTTGCACAACTGCTGGAACATTTGTACCAAATGTACCAAAGTGTGAAAGTAAGAGAAATTGTTGCTTTTCAAACTAGTCCAGTCGTTTCTTCTGCAAAAGACTAATAATATATTCCTATCGTTGCAGTTAAAATATGCAAGGACTATCCACCCATCCCGAAGAACGGAAAATTCGATCAAATATTAAAACACGATTTCCCTTGTGGAACTGTTTTCAAATACTCGTGCGATAAAGGATATGTACATAGTGGCCCGAAAACAGCGGAATGCTTGCCAACCGGGTATTTCTCTATCAAATTAGCTCCGACATGTACCCGTGAGTATATCATATATATACCGTATATCATTTTCAGGCACAGAATAAGACAAATTGGACTTGTGCCCCCAACAAAACAGCATAGATACGATATGTAAATAAATTTGAAATTCAATTCAAAATTCGGACGCATTATTTCATATTCTTTTTTTTGCATCACACTTAAAACCAAGATGCCTTTTAAAATTTACCGAAAATCAAACAGTACTTGCTATTCATCATATTTGAGCAAGGAAAACATAGTAGAGTATTTTGTTGTGACTGATATCTATTTAACATAAACGTTCATCTCTACATTATTTTTCGTTTTAGAGATCACCTGTCCACCACCTGTAATCGCTTTTGAAGACGAATACCTCTTCATCGATAACTTATTAGACTATGACTATCCATACGGATCTGAATTGATGTACGAGTGTTATCCTGGAGCACTGCTCGTTGGAGAAAAAATGACGAGATGTGAAATGAATGGAAAATTCTCCGGAAAACAACCAATATGCAAACGTGAGTACATTATGATCATATTTGCAGCAGTATGCAATCTGGTAGGACACAAATGAGTATCCTATGTTGCCATACGTCGTTCATAAATCAAATATAACATTTTGGATATGGAATGAATTAAAATTCTTTCTAATATACTTTACAGCTGCTGTTTGCGATCGTCCTCCTATTCCTGACCACGGTATCGGAGCTGTGCGAACCAACACTATAACTGACGATGAAACGAGTTTCCCAGTCTTCACAAAAGTAAAATACCGATGCGAAAGAGGATACTCTTTCAGTGGGCCACGAACAAATGTCTGCCAAAAAGATGGAACTTGGCAATATCCAGTTGGACCAAAATGCCTTGGTAAGTTGATGATTAATATATTTTTTCTTTGTCATATATATTCAAATACTTTCGTTAACCAACTAAAGTAATAGCGGTTCGTTGAAATGCAAGTTTAAATATGTTAACCCACACCACAGTATAGGTGTTAATAAAGAAGTAAGTAGTCAAATAATGGGATTCCAATGACCTGCTCAGTATGCATATTAGTTTTCAGTAATAGTCAAGAGGCTTCTGAGCAATAGGATCCACTGTTCTTAGCCCACTACAACACCCCTGAATAAAATTGAGGGAAAACTATATCCTTTTACTGGTCTTGTTTTTTAGCATTTACTTATTCGTTTTGCTTTATTCTCTCTCCAGGACTGTGTAAGAGCTTCTGCAGTGACAATTATGATAAGCGACGTGTATGTCAATGTGATCCGAGATGCAAGGACCCCAAGAGAAATGACTGTTGCGACGATTTTGAAGACCGATGCGGTAAGAAATAATTGAAATGAAGCTTTGTTTGAAAGTTATTAATCATTTCGTTTCATTATCAGGCGGAAGGTCTTGTTATGCTAGATGCGGTTCAAAGGGTGGCGGAAAGATATGCTCTTGCGATGTTGTAAGATGTAGATCACCGTTCAATGAGGAATGTTGTAATGACTTCGATAAAATCTGTAAGTACTTCTTCTTCTTTTAACTTGATATAATAGGAAAAATATACCGTACTGGTGTACCCAATATTATTGACATAGAAAATACGGGAGTATGAGGATGTATAAGAATGAATATGTTCTATATTAAATGATAAGTTTGGGGGGGGGTGCTTCAGTAGCCTATAGATGTACCAGGGAGGTATTAAACCGAAGAAACGATTGAGAATCAATGCTGTAATTCTATACTTGCTTTTTTCTTGTTGTTAAATTTAAAACGCATTTTCTTATCGATATAAAATTCATTTTCCAGGCAAAGAGGATTGGTATGTACCAAGACCTTAAAAGAAATAAGCTTTTCAATTCAATCACTAATAAGGCCGTCAGGACATTACTTCACTGATGAATGTTTCGACTGAATGATGCTAAACTATATCGATTATCAAAAATAAAATATGCTCATTGAAACCAATATCTATTCACTTAATTCACAATATGTTGCATCGCTAAATATACCGTTCAGAGAAAAGCGCTTAGTAATGAAAGTGGAAAACAGGCAGTTGTATAGAGTTGCTTCAGTGTCGCTATTAGTTATAGTCAGTTGTAGTAATTGCTTGTTGCTGACTGACAAATCATTCATATGTATGTGAAGATTCAAGGGCAGATATAGGGAGAAATTACTTGATACTTCAGTAAAAAGCTTGTTCTTGCACTAACTATCCTCTCACTACTAGTCATTAAAAGAAATTGTCACCGTTTTATTTATTCAAATATCCATGTAGTTGCATTTATTACAATCACCCTTAAGTAATGTTACTGCGCAGTAAAAATGAAAATTGGATCGAGAGCCAGAGCCCGAGAAAAAAACCTCTACCGCCCATGATAGTTGATTTTACCATCACCTATTGAAATAAATAACATGGTCAATATTGTATTATTACTGGTTAAACATCGATTTTCCCGCACCTTGGTTCCAGGATTATCCGTTTTGCCAGGTTAACAGAGGTTTATATATAGAAGCCACTTGACTTCCTTATTACATCTCCCAATATGTTTAACTACCAAAGAATGTTTTCCAAATGCAAAGAAACAACTACTAATAGAATTTAGCTAGCTAATTTAGCTAGTATCAAACATAATTAAATCAGAGGGTCGTCGGGTACCAACCACTGTTGTTGTTTACACAAACAAAGCACACGTGCTTAGCACGGGTCATCGTGACGCCGTCTGTGTCTACGCGGTTAGCTTTTGCCGCAGCATGTTTGGAAGACGGTGAAAAAATATTATAACCAATGGAAATCATGCCGGATTAATCGGGGTTTGAATTAAACGATGCCGGATAATCTATGTTAAACCTGTGATACCAATTCTGGAAAACTATTCGATTCTGCCAAATAAATGTTTAAATGTCTTACAGGCTTCCTGAAAATCTGGACAGCAATTGGCCCCCGATCCATTTTGACAGGTAGCATCACAATCACAGGATCCGTTCTCACCGGTTGAACCACATCGACCAACGCAGGAATCGATCACTAGCAAGTATTATTGACACAGAATAAATAAAGCACACTTATATTAAAAAACAGAGAGATTCTATCCTAGGATGAGGAACACCAAGTATTTAATTAGGGCGTGAAAGGTACTCTACCCTAAATTATAATGACTTGTCAAGTAAACAAAGGAGCCTCTACCACTGTCTAGCTGCTTACTCACCGCATTGTTCTCTGAAGTCATCACAGCAATCGGATCTACCCGAACATCCCGCGTCACATTGACAGGGACGTTCTTCGAGGAACTTTTGGTAACAGACATTTTTGCAAGTAGCAACTAATAAAACAGAAAAAGAGCTATTACAAATTACGCGAGAGCTCGTGTGTCTGATCCAATTCTATATGTAAACAAAATCTTTCTCGTTTCAGATATCTATTCAAAAACAGTTACAAGTTACGATGTGACTCGTGTATATGTGGATTAAGAAGAATGGAATGTATATAACTGACCACATTGAGGTGAGTCGTGAGCCCATTCACCATTCATTCCACATTTGTTATAGGTATCTCCTTGAAAAACGTAATAGTCATTGCATTCGAAGTGTACAATATCTCCAACAGCGAACTGTGTCTTCCCGTCTAATAAAGCGACCCCATTGTCCGGTACATCGGGTAGAGAACAATATAGAGCTGGATGCCATAAAAAAGGAAAATGTATTGCAGAAATAAAGTTATTCATAATAATTCGTGTATTTTCAAATGTCGCACAACCACGGATAATAACGTCGCGCAACAGTGGATATAAATAGAAATAGTCAAAGAACTTCAACTTACTAGAAAACTGACGAATTCTCATGAATGTCTTTACTTACGTTCACAATCAGGCGAGGGTTCGGAAAACAGTCCACTTTCTTCACATACTGCAGTGCTCGCACCCTTCAGTTCGAATCCCCAATAACATTTGTAAGTGATGACAGTTTGGTAAGAGTAATAAGGTGCACCCGACTCCGCGTCAATGTAAACATGCTTATTCAATTTGGGCGTAGAGCATGTTTTGACTGTAAAAGAAATCCATAAACAACAATAACGTACAATATTTGTAAAATCTGATCTATACCATTTTAATACCGCTACATCAATATTGAAATTAATAATTAATTTCAATTAGTAAACTGCAATAGATTATTTGTAGGTTTTGTCTTACTCTGGCATGTGGGGATCTCTTCGGAATATTCACCACCTGGCAGACAGGTCGTTGTTTTGCTTCCGATTAAATTGAATCCTTTTTGGCAAAAGAATTTTACCACGTCGCCACAGTTGTAAATTGGCAAGTTGAGATCTTGCTTCCCGAATACTGGAGCCACAATAAGACTTCCGTCACAGGTTCTCACTGAATTAAGGCAGTTGCAAACACGTCATTGGAATTTTGACACTTAAGATCTCGTAGTTACGCAAAATACAGTGCAATATCCTATATAAATCCGTATAACTACTTTGATGTACTACTGTTGATAGTTCATTTATATTTACAGCTAGTTAATACATTACTAAAAATTGGTCATGAAATTAACAAGTGATTCTTACTATTGCATTCAGGCGCGGGATTGTCAAACACTCCATCTTCTGTGCACGTAGCGCTGGATTCACCATAGAGCTCATAACAGTCTGATATGCATCTGAATGTAACCACATCATCTACATAGTAAAAGTCTTTTTTCGGCTTCTGAACAAGGTTGTCTCGCTCGTCTGGATGTTTACAAGTTATTCCTGCAAAGACAATTCGAATGAATCTGGTAGACTTCGCCTAATTCAAAGACAGTCATAACATTTCTATCTGTATCAAGATTCTCACTTTCACAGACAGGTGCAGGTGTAAATGAAGCTGTCAATCCTTCTTCATCTAATACACAGGTGGCAAGTTGATCGCCTATTCTTCTGTAGCCTCGTTTGCATCTATAGATTACATTTTCTCCGATAGAGTAGTGAGTCAGTGCAGGACTATATTTTCCGTGTATGACGGATCCCGGAGAATCGCATAATATAGCTGAAACAGAATCAAGGTATAGTGAATTTTGAAAAAAAAGGTGTTTTCAGTATCTGGCGATTGTGGTTTACTAGTACTTAAGGCTAAGAATATCGCAAAACGACACAAGATATTTCTTTACTAAATGATTAATAGATTAATTATGATCAAGACGTCAAGATGATCACGGATATTTGGGATAATTTAAAAGTTTCGGCTTGATAGATAATTAGAGGGTAAATGTCTGATCAATCTCACGTGTACTATTTATCATAACAATGTTTATAACAATTAATGGACAACGTCGTTACTGCTCACGGAATTTCATCAAAGTAAACAAAGAAAATCTTGACGAAAATTCTGCTCTTAAAATTGCTTTACCTCCTTCACGTTGTATATATTTATGTACTGATAACAATTTCCAGGGAAAGATTTATGTTGTTAGGAAGTCGCCCGGAAAAAATTTGCGCAAACAAAGAGCTATTTTGGACACCAGCCAAACATAGATCGAGTAGCTCTACGCAAGTATTCATTTATTTTGATATAAATCTTTCTGACCAAACAGGTAACATAATCTTCACTCACGAATGCACTTTGGCAAGGCAGTGAAAGTTGCTGTTTGTCCATCAGGATTAAGTTCGCACGTTACAGCGGTAAGTTCTCTCTCAAATTTGTAGTTTACATCACATTTATAACGTACAGTTTCACCAATGGTAAATTGGACGCTCTCTGTGTTGTATCCGCCATTATCAATGAAATTCGGTGTTTGGCAAAGAATATCTGATGACAGGAAAGAATATTATTCCACTAATGATTATTTATATATATATACATTGATGATTTGGTAAATACAAAGCAGTAAAAATGTATTTAAAGTAAATGGGTTCGAAAAGTTGCAAAAAGCTTCTCGCAACTTCTATTGTAATTCAAAATAGAGTTTACTAACCAACGCATCTTGGTGGTTCCGTGAAAGATGCTGTTACACCATCACTGTTTAGTAAGCATTGTGCCTCATTATCTTCACTCTCGAGTTTGAAACCGGTAATGCATATATATGTGACGATGCTGCCGATAAAATAGATCTCTTGTAGACCCTCCAATTCTGCGTTTTCGGTGATGGATGGTACATTACATGTAATTGCTGAAAAAAGGGATGAATTCTTAAAAGGCGTTTGTGCAGCATATGCATGATTCGAATTACTAATTGCTGTTTAAGTACGTTTGCACTTTGGACCGGCAGTAAAGACAGCAGTGATGGTTCCTTCGACTTGAAGACAAATTGCGTTATCAGGACCGTCTAATAAGAATCCAACACTGCAGGAATATGTAACGGTGGCACCAATAGAATACTTTTCTAAGACCAATTCGAATGAACCATCAACGATATCGTCTGGGGCGTCACAAAGAATTGCTAAAAAACAAAATTGCCGCTGTTTTTATCATGTCCAGAATAATTTTTGACACGAACCGGTTCACTCTTCGATCTTCATCAGAGTGTTATTAAATTTCTTACCTTCACAAACTGGATGAGTTGTAAATTCAGCCTTATAGGTTCCTTCCAGTTGTAAGCATACAGCACTCTCTGGTCCAACCAGGTGAAATCCCAACTCGCAATGGTATTGCACTGTATTCCCGATGAAATACGTATCTTTCACGCCTGTGAATCCGCCATTTGCCAATGTGTGCGGTTCTTCGCATGTTATTGCTTTGTTGAAGATAAATCAATCGAGGTTAACCATAGAAAATACGTGTGTTATACGTTCCCAACTATAATGGCAATGAAGGAGACATACGTTTACATTCCGGTGCTGACGTAAATTCCGCAGCATCGCCTTCAGCATTAAGCTTACATACAGATTTATCATTTTTCCGATCTAGCTTGAAACCTGCATCGCAGGTGTAGGTTACCGAGTCGCCAATTGAATATTTTTCCTGTTTTTCTTCGTAGTCGCCATATTTAATGCTGTGCGGACTGTCACATTTTATGGCTGAAAATAAATAGGAAGAATATAATATTTATATACAAAATTCTGAAGACGAAAGTTTTTTACTATTTACAATGTATATTCTATAATTTCAATAATGTGATACATTTTTTTGCATAGAATTAATTATCAGTCGATTACAGTATTGGTTTTAATGTGTGCCAATTTGGCTTTCTGATACCAGATTCGAATTTGGCCCATTTGTATAACGGGACAATATTTTAGATTCCTGCCTTTCTGTGAATGCGTAGGGTTTGATAGGGATGAATCTTTTTTAGATTGCTGGGCTTCTTTTCGCCTCTGTATTTTTTCATTTGTATTTTGATATTTGGCAACTAAACTACTGAAAATCTCTTGGCGGAAGGAAGTCTGATGAGAGACTAGGGGGCTTCCCCGACAATCCACGTTGAGATCCGGTTCATCATTAGTTTCAGTTCAGTCTCAGCTAGTGCCGTGTAGGATTTTTGGAAAAATTTCAAACAGTTTATTCACTGAGACAGTTTATATAGAGTATCAAACGTGGCAGGATTAGATTGCATCAGCTTGTTTCACATGTTTTTTGTTTAGACTAGGCTCATTTATTGTACTTTAGTAACAACACGGTTGGTGTTTGTATATGCACCTTTAAAGGTCAGAAGATTATCGAGGACATTGCCGATTATTAGTTGGCTATTGTTCACGGAACTGTGACGTTATCTTCATAAGGTCGCATAAACCGGTGTATATATGTGTATAAATATAAACCAGATTACACGCGAGTAGTGATAGATAATGATTTGACTGCTGTGGATTCAATTTATGATTTATAGTATTGAATCCGATAATTCATTCACACTTACGTTTGCAAACAGGTGCGTTTGTAAAAACAGCAGTGTAAGTCTTTTCAACTTGGAGACAAACTGCAGTAGCAGGGCCACTGAGCATGTAACCGCGATTGCATCTGTACTTTATGACTACCCCGATCGAATAATGGTGTTTCGATAGTGAAAATCCGCCGTGTATAAGTTTCTTTGGCTGCTTGCATTGGATTTCTAAAACCATATTAAAACGTACATATTGCGAAGTTGCCAACGATTCAATATTGTACTGTATAAGAAATATACTGTTACTTAAGTTTACAACTTAAACGTTAACTGTATATAGCATGAAAACGAATTAAAAATTTCATGATTGAATGTTCCCACCTTTACAGTATGGAGCTGGCAAAAGAAATTTGGCGTGGAGGCAACGTCTCACGGCTTTGCCAACGAGGATGTAACCGGTTATGCAGGAATACGTTATTGTGTCGTCTGCAGCATATTCCGGCTTGACTGGCTCGTACTTTCCGTGCGCGATTGCAGTTGGCTTGTGGCATACCTTACCTTAAAATTGTCGCGAAAATTATAATTCATAAGCTCACTGTTGAGGGGCCATATGATAAATCAGCGACAGAGTATAGCATAAAATTTGACAAAAAAATCCACGCATAATAAAATGTTCGTAAATTATTCCTTAATATTTAAGCTATGCAGTTGCTGTTTTAAACTTATATCGAATAAATGGCTTCCGATTAACATCGTTTCACTTAGAGTTGCTTTATTCAAGAACCTATCCACGGAGTTAGTTAGGACCTGGTGTAAATGGTTAGCCTATTCACCACCCTTTCTCATGTATCCCAACTCCATTGGCTTTATCATCTATGAATGGATTATATTTAACACTTACGTTTGCAGTAGTGTGGAGGGATTGGAGGATGAAATCTTCCTGGTGCTTTGCATTCTCTCGTGCTGATGCCAACGACAGCAAATCCAGGTTTGCATGAAATTTCAATTTTTTCACCATAATGAAATTTTGCTTTCCACGGCTTCACTATGAGTCCGACTTGCACGGGTTCAATGCAGTAAGCTGTGAAATAAAATCTCTAGCTTCAGTCGCAATTCTGAAAAGTTATTTAAAATATTAAAAGGAAACTGAGTAAAAACTATTACGTCGGCAGTACGGTATTTTAGGGTAGAAATGTCCATCAGATCCGCACTTGGAAGAATTAGTATCAACCTGTGACATCATGAAACCCGGTTTGCATGAGAAGTGAACGTGATGACCAATATGATATTTATCGTTATGTGGTCGCCAAATCACTCCTTCGTGATTGTAGTAATTGCAGTAGACAGTCTTTTTGCCTAGATCAAAAGTAATTTCACCATCAATTCAACATAGGGTGACGCGTGCATGTTTCACTGAAAGCACTCTTTGCTTAATAACGATCAAATTTCGCTGTAGAATTGACACTTATACGGCAATCGTAGAACGACATGTATTCAGTATTTAGTCTCTTACCAGCACAAGTCAGACGAGAAAGATCATGACTCCATTTTCCGCCGGGCATACATTCTACGATAACTTCGCCTCCTTCAATGACTTCCTTCCTGTATTTGTCTTGGAGATCACCGGACTTACACTTTATCAAAACCGAAGTAAACATTCTGTAAGCAACTTCGTACCAGGGGAGACTCGGAGTCATAACGAAATATTCATTTTTGAAGGGTGGTCGACACGCTGATGAGAAATAAAATATTTTTAATTTGAATATTATTTATTTATTTATGCTAGATTAATGGATCTTACCTCCCCTGAGGAACGTAGCGGATGTGTAGGAATGGAGAAGACTTAAAACTGCAATCCCCAGTACAAGCTTCAGATGCATATTCATTGGACAAGCAACAGCAGCACTAGACGAGATAAAAGGCCACAGGACGGATGACCAAATTGTATGTAGTCTTTGCAGTAGATGCTGGCGTATTTATGTAGATAAAAAGTTACGTTATATTAAAACAAGCGAAAAAATATATACGAAAAAATTAGTAGCTAATAAGACTCGTTTTACTATTTTTCTTATAGTAGCGAGCTTGGGCGCCCTGGAGGCGATTAAATCTGTTACCAGTTACTGCTAGAATTCTACATGGCTCTTCAATTTCAACATTTTTTATCATAATTCTCGTGGTTTTTGTCGACGGCATGAATGACGGCATTATAATGTTGTTTATTCGAAAGTAAGGGAAGGGCGAATTTCGTTCTTAAAAATCAAACAAAACCAAAGCTTGCCTCCAATTAATTTCCGCCATGTACACTATGATTTTGCTTCAAGCTATCGGAGATGCTAGAGAAATGGTACCGATCTCTTGAACATTATAATTTGATATGCAGATCGGATTTTAGATAAGGGAGTGAAAATTGTGATCGAAAATAGTTTAATAATTAAGTTCAGTAAAAATAAATAGAAGATAATCAAATATAAATTGTCTTGCAAGGCCTATTGCACCCACGCAGATATGGCAACAGTTTTTCAAAGATCAATTTACGATAACGATTCACGTCAAATCTCCTCAAGGGTTCTCGATAAACCAGTAAGTTTATTTATATTTCTATGAATTATCTAAATAAGTTTCATTCAAAATATGAAATCTGAAAATTAATTTTTTTGGAATCGACAAGACTCAAACTTACTATCTGACGATCATTGAAACCAAGTATTTGCTAGTTAGTTTTGAACTAACTCTTTAATAGTTGTAATATATTAGAATAAAGCACGTTTTCCCTGTCGTATTAGGCTAGTGCAGGCGATTTTATCATATGTTATGAAGAACCCCCGACTTATTTTAAATCGTTAAGATACGGCAACACCAGGAGGGTAACTGCAGCGACGATGGTGGTCCACACTGATTATAGTAACCCTTATGAATCTCATTATCCATCAGTAACTATAGGTACCATATTATCAGCTCGTGGGTACATATATTGGGTGCTTTTTAACAAATATCTACTAAGGCACCACTGTAACTGAATCTGATATTCTGATACGCGAAATCATCTGACAGAAAAGTAGAGGGGCCGTACATTTGCTACTATCGCCACTATGTTACTATTGGTACTTATTCTACTCTCAGATGTTTTTTACTTCTTCAATAAGATTTACATTCAAAATAATAATTTTCTTAACAATCGTTCAGATACCGTTATATTAGAAATTACTTTCCGCGTTATCATGTAATATTGCTTGCATAGAAACTCAACTTACGATATTTGCGTAGGCAGAACGGGTAAGAAACACGAACATTGTAGCTGCTAAATTAAATCCGGTTTTTATTTGGCCCGAGGAATAAACTTCAGTAAACTAAATGTCACACCGACTTGTATATCTATTACTCAGCATTGGCTGCAAATGCTTCTCGTTGCTATTCGCAAATGCAAAGGCTAATGAGGGTATGACATGTTCAAGTTATCAAGGCCATTTTATAGCTCTACATATCACGTATATCTTTCAAGAATTGTATGGCCCAGTGAAGGTGAATACTATTAATCGTTAAATCTAGAAAAACCGCTACAAATATGGCTGATGATAAAAATGATATGATGAATGAATAACTAACTTAAACATTACATTGTTTTCAGGACTTAAAACTAACTCCGTATTCCACGTCCAAACATAAGGCTGATTAGTTAATGAAATTAAATTTCGGATTTGAATTGGGATTAATTAGCTTCTGCAGGAGAATATTGAAATGAAATCTCGGATTTAATTGGATTTCCTAAACAACTTCCAGGTACCTTACCCTAAGTTATCATTCTTAATCAATTTAGCTATTCATTTCATTTATTTTGTATTTATTCTGCTTATATACATTGTAATATTCGACTTAGCTAGATATCAAGGTAAAATAAAGTGATCTTTAACCAGCCACGTTGAAAAGAAACTTTGCAGAAATTATCATTAATGTAAATATACAAATTTTGTTTATATGATTATGTCTGTTATCAAATATTCATAGTTATTAAGTTAGTAATGTATTCTGAACTACGACATACTGTTTCATACAATAAAATTATTTGTAACTTTCGTCGGTAGGTGGCGGTGTTGCACAAAACCTCAGTTTGAAAGAATATGAAAGTAAATGTTGTGGCCTATCTGGTTAAATTCAGCTGTCGTAAATTATAGACGTAAAGTGCGGCCGGGATTAATCCAGCAATGATGATGGACTCAAATAGCTTTGAGTAACCTCATGGTTCTTGGTTCCTCCTGTCAGTAACTGTAATTTAAGCTACCAAATCCCATTTAGGTTGCCTTTCTCTTAAATAAAGGAAATATTATGTAATGCTGTTAGCTGATAGTTAATATTAGGCATGAAGTGATTAAAAATAATTCATACTTGATCTGACTGTTAAGAAAGTACATGATGATGTCAATTTAGACATCATCATTCAATATAGATCCATTTTGAACTTGAGATTCAATATTTATTGCCTTATAGGAATATTTTTCTTTGTATTCGAATACTCTCTACAATTCACTGGCACGATATAAAATTTCCATTCCGTGGAGCAATAATTATCAACTAATGTGATATTCTTCGAAAATAACTAGCCGTCTCCCTATCATGTAGTTATTCTGGTCTTGCAAGGACTATGATTACATACTGTGGTTTTAAAGAAATATGATAATTATTCCCAAAACCTCCATTTATTATTACCTAGTTATTATGCACATTAAATGTCACGTTTATGACGTAAATTGCCTGGAAATAAAACCTTTCCAGACTATTGCTGAAACGATACAACACGAAATGTTTAAATACAGATTCATCATTGAAATTATTACTGTCGTTCGAAACTTTTTGACATTCATATTAATTGTCACATTGCTGGGTTAACCTAGTTGCAAAATGCTACCTGCCCCATGGGTTCACTTTTTTCAGTTCAACCGCGGGAATTGAATGAAACTAATTTATTTAGGGCCCCTTTATAGCATATGCCACAGGTGTTTCATTAGCTTATTCCATCGATCCAATTCATCTATTGTATTTACCGTATTCGCTGACCTAAGTTTTTATCATATGTAAATTTGCTCCGTATCATTAAATTGGCGCGTCATATATTTTAGACCGCAATATATCATATCTATTGCTTGCAAATATTCTTACAAGGGAATTTTTTTATCTTCAAAAGACGACCATGACTCGAAGATCTATGGATCTCGAACAGCATAGCAGCAGTCGTTACAAAATTGACAATTATCGCAAGAACATTCTAAAATTAAAAGTTAGAAAGAATTCTGGTGGTAGGTGGTTTCTAAACGTTATATATATCAATTTATCTTAGTATCGTTATTCTCCATTCCCATTACATTATTCTATTCCAGTTCAATGCGCTCATCAAGGTACATAATCCCTTGGCACAAATGATTATGACGAATTTGAAGCCACCGAGAACAATGTGTTTCGCAACAACCGATGGAGAAGAATTGTGCTACGTGGGAAATTGCAGGATCGTCAGGTTTATTACTATACTTACTGGTCAAACTGAAACCCCATTACAAGAACAATTATATTCATACGAAACTTTTTTAAAGCATAATTGCTGGGAAGAGAAAGGTCAAGGTAACTCGACGTATTTGTAATTCTAAGGTAATTGTTAATGAGAATTTTTTGAAATTTGGCTATAATGGGAAACTTAATTGTATATTACTTCTACAGATGTAGTAACTATATAAATCATCCAAATGACTCCAATTACCAAATAGACCAATGTTAATTGACGTAACTGAATAACTCGAAAACTAATCCATAAGAATGATTAATTTTCCATGAAAAATGGAGACAGGTCGTGGTAGCATCGTATAGTCTCTCCGTCACCCACATTTCCGGGGCGGTTAAGAGAATATATCTCCATATCGTTTGAAATTACGTATCAGATTGCCTTTTATACAGGTGTAAGAGATTAAATGATAATTAAGCCTTAGTAAAACCTAGCGAGGGACAGTTAAACTTTTCAATAATATAATATTTTCATAAACACGAAGATATATTACCTACATAATATAAAACTAATCAACATATGGTCAAAACAGTGACGTATCATGCGTCATTCCAAGAGTTCATTTCCTTCAAAAACCTTTGCTAATTTACATACCGACCCATTAAATTAAGTAAATGTAATGTTGATTATAATCGTATCATGATGGATAGAGTACTATTAAGTATACACGAAAAACGAAAGCATATATACACATTGTGCGAACCAATTAAATTTAATTTCTTTATTCGATTGGGCATATTTTGGCTTATAATAATAATTTGAGTCAATTAAAATTAATAGGATTAATTTTCTGATCATCCCTCTGTACTCACGATTACACTGACCGCAAAAATTTGACGATATCCTTTTTCTCCAGCGACACATGTCGTTGACTTAATATTGATACATCTATGGAAACGTTTGGACAGTACTGTCATAAAAGACAAGCTGCCTTTAGTGAAAGCGATTATTCTCATTTCCTCGTCGCCAAAAATACTAAGCATCTCGTGTGGGTAACAGGGAATAGTTTGTTATTTCAAGAATGCGTTATTTGTGTCCATTAGGTTTTGTGGTGTTTGCAGTTTATGTACTGCGTTCTTCGTCAGCAGCATTTTCGAGTAAGTGATGTTTTATTACGATATTTAGAATAATTTGAAACAAATCGCGATAGTCAGATCCATTACTGCGTATCTATCAGGTAGATGTGCCTCCCCGACAGTTAGAAACGGAAGAGTGCTAACTGATACGGTGTTGCCAGTCTTCTTCAATAGCGGAGAGAGAATCAGGATACAATGCAATCCAGGATTTCTAATCGAGGGCGATGCTGTGTCTTATTGTAGCACCACTGGATCGTGGACTAAACTTCCTGTTTGCAGTAAGAGTCTTTCTATATACTATAATGCAATCACTCTGTGAGATAAGATTGTACCGTATGGAATATTTTCATTAGTAAACTGTAAGTATGATAAGTAAGTGGATGCCGCTCATGAGAATTTCGCATCTTATGACCTAACTAGGATATTTGCATTTCGACAGTGGCGATTGAAATTGCAACAGAAGTAGCTCCACGTTTTTGTCGATTAATTAATTCTCTGTTCAGATTCAATTATCAACTGAACAGCATTTTAGGGTTAACACATAATTCTTCGCTGGTAATCCCATCCAAAGTTGGCAATTTCTTGTAAGATTCCTATAGTTTCCCTCCGCGATTTTATTAACCAGAAATGATTACCGGGGTGTTTTGAATTGGGAGCCCCGAAAATTTACTTTGCTACGAGCCCTTAATTATTTCTATCCGGCCCTGTGAACTAGTGAAGCGATGCATGTGATAAGAATGCTAAACAGTATTTTTGATTCACTGCATGAAAAGCATGAATTCTATCTTCCACGATAGGAAACAAACGGAAGACACGTGTTAGGAATCCTAACCGTAACGAAAGGAGACGATACCAGTGGAATGGTTACGGTTGGAATGGGTTCGAATTTTTTTGGGGAAGACCTGGAAGTTATGCTGGTACTTAAAATACGTCTTTTGTTACCTAAGAAACTTACTGTATAGGATGTATTGCTGTATTTTGTCACCGCCTTTTTTGGGGATTTCTTTACAACTAGAATTTTCGACTAATCACGTATTTTAAGGTTTGATATAAATATTCCCTTGAGTTATTCTATCATATTCTTTGAGTTAGTGCATATACATACAGTTGTATAATTGTCCTCATTGTTAATACAGTATGATATATACATTGGGTATACTAATGAATATCTCAATTATTATTATGTTGCTCTGCCTTTTCTTGTATAGTTCTTTGCTTTTCTAAATGCGTTCTGCTGTTTCACGTAATATCAGACACAGAAAATTAACATCTCCGGATCCACATTTCGTATTATATAAAGCTATTATAAAGTAAAGTTTGTTTTAGAAATCAAGTATAAAAATACTTTCAATTCGAAGGTTAGCATTTACTCCCTCCCACTCTGTACCTTTTTGTTACGAATTGCAACCACCGCATGAACAAATATTTTCTCAGTTGCAGAGCAACAACAATGTCAGAAACCTATTGTTCCCGACCGCGCCTCGTTAAGTCCCGACAAAGAATTCTACGTGGAAGGTGACAAGGTTCAACTTGTTTGTGACGACGGTTACACGAGTTCCAATCGCGAAACAGAATACGCCTGTGGCAATGACGGCCGTTTTCCATCTTTAGCGACGTGTATACGTAAGTAATAACCGAAATTAGTGTGCGGTCAGCTCAATGAGATTAATAGGACTGATTTAGTAACATGCAGTAACCGAAAGGCAATTCGAAAAGTTTTGGTTTCGATTGTATTCTCTCTGCATCTCACATTCTTTTTTTTTTGCTTTGCGTTTCGGTTACATAGTCATCATATGGCGTATGTGACGTCATTTCATTCATAAATTATTATATGGCGTAAGTGACGTCACTTCATTCATACCAATTTGCTCATTTTCTTTTTTCAAGCCGTCATATGCACTCTTCCGGCATTGAACAATGAAGTGACAATAGAGCCTCACCAGCCCATGTATGGATATGGAGAATCCGTTGTGTATGGTTGCGAATATGGATATGATCTAGGTTCTTCCAGAACAAGGTCTGTGTGCGGCAAAGACGGCAAATTTAGCACCCCATCACCAAGATGTTACCGTAAGTAGATGTTTTCAAGTGATGCAATAAGTAGTACAGCACAAAATGTACTGGAAGAAAATTCTCCATATATACAGTGTATAATAAAAATAATCTACTTCGTTTAACGTAGTTTCACATGAAGTCTAACTTTCCAAGAACCTATCCACGACGTTAAGTGGGATCTGCTATATTTCAATGTGCGATATTTAATGTCAAGGTAGCCAACATATTACAATCCCCTTCCTCCCTAACTCCCTAAGTGAGACCTACGCTTGGAGAAGGGGAGGGAGAAGCCAATAGAGGGGATGGCTTGGTGCAACTAACCGTCTAGTATCATATGTCAATATATAGATCTGATAACTCGAAAAGGGTCTTTGCTGTGTCATAGATTTTATTGCTGATTATTAACTGAACTCTGATAATCACTTGGCGGTTTTGAAATTCGTGTTCACATTGAAAATAGATAATCTCTGGATCACTTAAACCTTATAATTTGAGTTCTTGAAAAATGGAATATGCCCAATTTTTTACCAATGATAATTAAAATCAAAAAAAGTTGCATCTGCTGAACTACATCATTACAAAGACAGGACACTTAACAATTGAGCGTAAGTGATGCAATAAGTAGAAAATACACTTTTTTAAATTACGATTTTCGATGTCAAAATAGTCAACATATCTGATGCCCCAACTCCTCAACTTGAGAATAGAAACACATGAGCATGGAGAAGGATAGGGGCAGGGAGGGTTGATACTGTCATAATATCTTAGTGCGGAATATCGATCTGTAATTGAGCTCAAAAAATATATTTTTGTTGTGTCATAGATTATATTGTGGAGTCATTGGACTTTGATGATCTTCATACTATTTCGAAATTCTTGTTTACAATAAAAATAGATAATCTGTGGATCACTTGAAGCTCATATAATCTGAGTTCTTAAAAAAGTGGAATATGCCAATATTTTTACCAACGATAATTAAAACCAATTTATTTCTCTGCATAACAATATAATTACAAAATTGCCATCGTTGTTTTTAGTTGTGATGCAGAGTGAAAAAATGTTATGTTCTCCAAACCTTGTACTCCACAGATATTTGTCTAATATCGATATAGGGCCATTTATATTAATGAAATAATTTTTCAGGAAGGAGGAAACTCACTATTATATACTGCTTAAAATTAACCCATCCTTAGATGTAATAGAGGATCATAATGTCGTTTCTAAATTGAAAAAAATAATATTTTCCATTGTTTTCTGTCCCTTCAGAGGTTTTCTGCCAACTCAGCTACGTTCGACCGGGAATCAAATATTATCCCGACGAGAAAAAATACGGGGTGGGCGAAGTTGTCGTTTTCAGGTGCGAGTTAGGATATGAGATGGAAAATGATTATGAAACGTTGAAATGTCAAACCAACGGAAGGTTCTCGGCTCCGGTTCCAGTTTGCAAAAGTTCGTTTTGATTATTTGTATTTCTCTTTAAAAGTCTTCCTCTCTCTCTCCAATCTCTAAATATATTCATTCTTTTCTAACAAATCTAGAAAATCCGGTTCAATCAAGCTGCGGCAAACCGTCTATTCCTTCTAACGGACGAATAAATTCTTTGAAAGTTGCGGAAATCGGCGATCGCGTCCTCTATTCTTGTGACGAAGGTTACGAAATTGATGGCAGCAAAGAGTTAACATGTTTGCCGTCTGGAAGATTTTCGTCTGCATTCCCGAAATGCCACCGTACGTATTGCCAATTGTCTCTCTTCAGTCCAGTTAATGCTATAATTTCATATCTCCCAGTCAGCTGTGATAAATGATAATCTATAGCATCATACTATGTCGTCTGCTTATCTTTAATACAAATCATTTCGTTTTTCAGTTATGAATGTTTGGGATTAAATCACATCATATTCCATCCGAAGTGAAAAATCTTAAAATATTTTTTCGTTTGATAAGATAACAAAGTAATCTCTAATATAATCTCTTTCTGTTATCTCCCATTATCACTTAAATTTCTCCACTTTTCCTCCAGCAAGGTATTACATTACACATGGTTACGATAACATTTCTTTCTGCATAGGCATTTACTGTAATTCTCCATCGAAGTCTGACAATGGTCGTGTTGCTCTATCTTCTTCTTTGCCATATCCTTTCGGAACAGTTGCAACTTACGATTGTAATGACGGATATAAACTAGTCGGGAGCAAAATAGCAACTTGCAAAAATTCCAAGAAATTTGAACCAGAAATGCCGCTTTGCGTTGGTAAGACACTGTCATAAGGCCAGATTTTTCAATAGGCTATCTAGACAGACAATAATATTTTATATTCTGTTTCAACAGCTATTACCCATTGCAAAGTTCCTACCATACCACAAAACGGTGCCGTAGAGCCTCTACTATTGACGAATAGTTTTGGTCAGGTTGTTACATACAGCTGTACTGATGGTTTCGTATTAGCAGGAGCCGATACATCGAAATGCATGGAAAACGGAGAGTTTTATCCTGCTGCGCCGTCTTGTTTAAGTAAATAACTAATAAATTTACTTTTGAAAAAATAAATAGAAAACAAAAATTAAACTTTATTCAAATCTTACGGTAACTGATATTATTATTTGTTGGAAATGAAGGAAAAACGAATTGCGGAGCACCAGAGCAAATAGAAAATGGCGACTATTCTTCTAACTCAAATACGAATGAAGTCGGTGTGGTAGTTACATATGTATGCAAGACTGGATTTACAATGGATGGATCTGATGTAACGACTTGCCTCAGTACTGGGAAGTACTCGAACCGAGCACCAAAATGCATTCGTAAGTATAAATCTTGCATGAATTCTTACGATAAAGGATGTTGCGTGATTAAGTAAACTATATATGGTGTAAACTTGGTAGATATATCGCAGCAAGTATATCGTAATTCTCGCGGGTTTTACCCATTTGTACTGTTATTTTCATGCTTAGCGAATTTTCTCTACCACTACGTGTATCAGAGCCGCCCCGGGAAGTGGCGTATTTTTTTGAGATATCTATCAACCTTTTTTGTACATGAATAGTGCAGACAAATTATATATACAGCATATATTTCTTGATATAGCTTCTATCAAATGTAATCATCCTGGTACAATACTGCATGGTCGAGCTGATTCTTCAATGATTTTGCACAAAAGAGGAAGTACAATCACCTATAAATGCGATACCAACTACAAAATGATTGGTGAAGCCACATTAACCTGTGAAAAAAATGGAAAATTTTCTCCAAGAAAACCAAGTTGTGAAGGTGATCATTTTCGCTTCTATAAAGCGCCATTAACCTTTGATAAATAGAAGATTTAAAATTCTCGATATTCAGGGAAATGCATCGTCCCTTCGAAACTGAAAAACGGAAAAATTCAACTGCTCAACGGTGGTACTGATATTGAATATAGTTGCTCAAATGGTTTCAGACTGCAAGGCGAAAGCAGAGCTAATTGTAAAGCCGATGGGAAGTTCTCTCCAGCTCCACCAACTTGCGTGTTAAGTATGTTAAATCTCCCGTTTGTTTTCTATCTGGAAAATGTTTTCTATTCCTTTTAAAGCTCAACTTTAATGCTATAATTAGTCGCGTAACTACTGGAAATAGAAAGCTATTGCAAGCACTGAGACTGCGCCTTTGTCCAAACACCAAACGCCCATTTTTGAAATATATTTATCATAAGATTTACTGAAAATACAAGTCAAGCTAGTTAACCTTTGATTATTAAATTATAGCACTACGTGAAAATTGCAACTGCATCTTTCGCAATGTCAATGCTTTCTGGAAAGTTAGTGTCGGTGGCGTCCAGGGCACATGTCATACCTACCATTCCTGGATATATTATCTAGCGACTTTGTTAATATATTTTTACTGTTCATAGTCACCTGCAGTCCGCTTCCTCCTCTTGAAAACGGTTCTCAAGATCTTCGCCTCTTCTCCAATCCAGTCGGAACAATCGTCACCCACAGCTGCTCTCCTGGTTATATCTTGGACGGGAAATCGACAAGAACATGCGAAGATACCGGGAAATTCTCGGGGAGAATCCTCAGTTGCAAAAGTGAGTTTTACCAAGATACATTTATTTCGAACAAAAGTTGTATATATTTGTATATAATATGCTTTTTTTAATTTTAGAAATATGTGCTGTGCCTCGCAATCTGCCCTCGAATGTAATTGTGACAGATCTCACTACCCCCG
Source organism: Halocynthia roretzi (assembly GCA_013436055.1). Classification (NCBI taxonomy): domain Eukaryota; kingdom Metazoa; phylum Chordata; class Ascidiacea; order Stolidobranchia; family Pyuridae; genus Halocynthia; species Halocynthia roretzi. Next base: position 510,301 of record QRAM01000009.1, on the reverse strand, counting down.
CTGTTGGGGATGAAATTTCTTTCGTGTGTAAAAGTGGTTTCGTCATAGTAGGAGATAAAACATCAACTTGCCAAGAGAATGGACAATTCTCCTCTTTCTCGGTAGAATGCAAGGCTAGAGGTGAAATAAACTTTAATCACTACAAATCTGCTTAGAATTGTTCCAAACACAGTAAATTTCCTCCTATCCGTCACCATGGGTTGTCGATGTCGTTTCCCAAATTAATATTCAGATTATTGCACTGGTTTAATCAATTTTCAGTTGCTTTACTGCAGTGTAGAATTTACTTAAAAGTTTTCTCTTGCTGTAGAATCACAGGGTGGCTGTAAAAAGCCGACGTCACCAGTAAACGGTTACTTCGTGAAGAATGTGAATGATTATGTGCCAGGTAGCGTCATTGAATTCGGTTGTGAGGATACTTACATCTTGATTGGATCGGCTAAAATTACCTGTTTCGATACTGGAAAATGGAGCAAGTCTCCAACGTGTGAACGTAAGTTGGAAGCTACTAAAATACGTCCCAGACATGGGCGTACAATGGGAGTGTTGTGTAATGTGCCGCTGGGCTGGATTGAAAATTGAAACAGAAAAATTGTCTAATTGTCTTAAAAATATCATTTGGACTATTTATTTATTTTCTTTATTGATATACAATTCTATAAATGTTATTTCAGGTGATGATGGCTCATGTGAACTCCGTTGTGAATACAGGAAAGGATTTTCTTGCCAATGCGATTTTTTTTGTTCAGCTTACACCAATTGCTGCAAAGATCAACCTATGCACTGCAGTAAGCATGACATATTCTTTTATGTGCTACTGCAAAGTTTCCCGACTGGAATTTAAATATCTATCATGAGAATAGGACCCGTTTCCAAGTTATTCAAAAAATTCCACTGCTAAATTATATTCGTGCTGCAGTTTCAGTTGCATTAATGATCATTAGACACGTTCCGACAGGAGTAATCATTATTTAAAACTATAATCTACAATATGAACTTAAAAAGAGTGAGTAAAACGAAATTTTTTCCTTTTTTTTCAGAAACTTTCAAATTTTAGGCCCAATGATTGCATGGCTCTCCAAGGACTTCAGTTGCTGTCATCGTATCGATAGCATCGCTACGTATATTATTTATTTTACTAATACATTCATGTCCTAAACCTTTCAATGTCCGACTTCAGTAATTCAGTATTCGGCAATGGCTGTTGGTGAACAAATACCTGCATCCATGACCTCGGCCTGATGACGCAATTACTGCAAGATTTCTAATATTTTATTTTCATTGTTGCATACAGAATGTGGTCGCCTTGTAATCTGATATAAAATATTTTTACTATTATAAATTCTGGTATTGAGTAGGGTTCGAAGGTTAAAACACACGAGGCTCCCGTATGTTGTATCAAGTGTGAAATACTTTTATTTGAAACACGCACTAGGCTTATTTGGCCACTATTTATATCTACAATCAGGGTAGGTAGGATTGTTTATTGATTAACGGCTTCGAAGAGCACAGGAAAAGAATTTATTTTGGCGAATAAAGATTGATGGTTAAGTTTGAAGGTTAAATTTACCAGTGTGCTCATTCAAGCAAGACTTCAGCATTCAAACATAATTCATGATTTAAAAACACACCAATCATTCATATGTCAAAGGAACCGCCCAAGGTATGACAGGTGGGATAGGTTTTGAAGAATCATGATGCACAGTTATCACGGTAATCATTACCAATAGTTATTTCTCAAGAATAGAACGCTAGGCATTCCCATTAGCTGAGTTTGTTTTATACGGCAAACACATCATTATTATTCACAAAACCATCTGACCTACTTGTACATATATGGCAGTGTCGATTCAGTAATTACAGTGATTGAAGTGCTATTTTGCTTGAGTAATAGATCAAAACACTCAACGGATGAAAATCAGACAAAAACAATTTAGATCTTCATTAAAGACGATTTATCTGGTCTCTAGAAAATTACTGTCTATAATTTTCCTTTGAAATTTTGTTGTTGCTATCATTCGAACCACGATTTAGTCGGTTAACGGCGCATTTAGTCCGTAAAGCGTTACGTGGTAAGCTGTAATAGCTGAGTGAATAGCATCTATACCTCATTTCGAAACACGATTGCGTGATTCCTGTATTCCAGCAAACGGCTTTGCGTTAGATTCAAGAAACCTATGCATGCGTCAGACAAGAAAACTTCAAAGACCACAAGTCAGTATGACATCAGGTTAGATATGACGTATTCTTCCAAAGTTTCTGTTTGGAAAGATGAAGTCACCTGATATAATGTGGGACTTACGTTAGTTTATTCGGAAGTCACTAATACGTAATAAAATTTCGTTTTTGGGCAAAATAATGTTTGTTCAATAGGGGCAGTGGTATAACTACTTACTGAGAGTGTAAAAAATGAATCTCCACCAACTACGATAATGATCATGATATCATTACAAAATATCTTAACATATTGATATATAAAGAGATATTTATATCTAAATGTCAATCTATACATAAACTCATTTGCAAGTTAATGATGTTCTTGTACTACATCACTCGTGTCCTTTTGCACCAACTGAATAGACGGCCTATATTTATCATCATTGTACGTATGCAGCAGGCTATTTTAAGTGCATCGTTTCTGCACGTGTATTTATTTGATTTTATTCGAAGTAATTTGCAATGCAGCTTACGTATAGCACCTGCAATTAGCAATCTCAATCATGATCTAACTATGCATAAGCAGGTTGGAATAAAATCAACTAGCTGAATGCTATTTATTGTACTTGCGTACTCCAGGTGTAAGCTTATTACGTGCGTATATAATTTTAGGTTCTTGATGGGAGGATGCGGTGATCCGCTATTTATGGAGGAGGTAATATTGGTTCCAATTACCATAGTCCGTTTGTTTATTCCCGGGCGAGACATCTTGGGCGACGATAATTGTTCAGTAAGACAGGCGTGGATTGTGAAACTTCATTTGGTTTGGGCTTCCACGTCATTTCTGGTAACAGCTATTTCGACTGCGGGTTATTAAATATATTTATCTCACCTGTTGACCAATCGGTTCAAAGCATACTCTTTGCAGCAATTCATAGATGGGATTGTGAACTAGCACAGGATAAAATGTAAAAAATTGATGGTCCAGCCGGATATTAGCGACCCGTTGAATCACTCTGAGATTTGCATTCCAAGTATCGACTGTTTCCTGTTTTCACTCTTAAGTCAGCAAGTTTGTAAGGAAGTCGTGCTATGTCTAATTGCATAAAAAGTATTTTTCTGTATGAAACATTGGCTTATTCATCTCGGTCCACTAATCTCATAGAAAGTTCCATATGAAACTTTGTGGACCATGTGAAACTTTGTGGGCCACGAGAAAGTGACCGATTTCGGACATCACATATTATTTATTTCACGTATATATGCAATTCCATATACGATATTCGTGATCGTAATAGCGAAAGCGTAGACTGATATTCTTCTTACTGTAAATCCTATATTATCCGACAATTCCCTGCACGTTGCACAGTAAGGAGAATGGCGCAGGAACTCTGCTATTTGCTTACCTTAACTACGTTATCGCTATTACGACCGTGAGGTTTTCCGACGGGGAAAATGTTAGGAGATCTCTTGATAAAGTAAATTCTCTTTTTTCAGCGCCTAGTTCGGAAGCAATTTGCAGGGTTCTAGGGTTCCAAACAAGCTATAATCTCTATGAACGCCCACTCGACGGCATGGAAAATATTCCTTTCACATCACGATTTCCGGTGTAGGCCTACATACAAAATAATTTCTATACTTCACCTTATATCGTCCCTGTTTCATTATCAATTACATTTAAAATATATATAGAACTTTTTTAAACATTCAATGGAGTTCGGTTTCTACTCATGACTACAGTACCATCATTTCTTATTTTTCTACATATTAATCTCTTCCCAGAATTCGTTTGGAAATCGAGAAATCATGTTTCATGTAATTCCATGACAATAGGAATACTTATTTTTCAAATCTAGAAAATGCTTTGAAATTAAGCAAGCACAACAAATTTTGTTCGACTTATGAAAAATGCCTTCGGGTTTATTTTATTGTTGAAGCTTGATGATTGCCAGTAATATTTGTATTTTCAACTTTTAATCATTCTGGTGACGTTTTCGAATCGATTGTATGCTATATATCATGATTTATAAATAATAACCATGTATATATGTTAATAGATACAGCATCAGACTGTCAATATTATGATGTAATTTGTCACAAATGTCACTTGTCATGATTATTTACATCATGGTTGTGTTTTACATGGGTGGATATTCGAATGTGCATGAAATGAGAATTGATTCGCAAAGAGAGCTGATCCACGAATTTGATTAGACGGCGTTGGCGGGAATATAGGGTATCTTCCTACGCAAGAGACCTCATTTCAATCAAAATGAAATATCAAGCATATCGAAAATCGAGCGTTACCATAAATAGATTTCTAACACGATCGATGTCATTTTAGTGACATCATCATTCAGGTCTACCTCGTATTTTCGCTATATAAACGAGGTAGTCTGCGATGTTATATCATTCGTGCAATCGCTTGCAAGTACTATACTACAACAGCTGTCTCTATACCTCTGAAAAGGCAAAGGTTACTACTCTACCTCAACAAGAAAATAATCTACCTGGACTACTTTTTCCCGTCGTTTAACATCGAGATTTATCGAAGAAATTTTCAACAAAGGTACGAATTAAGAAGCAATTTAGCTCCGTTTAACCTTATCGAAGAATTCCGAACTCAGCATTATTCGAATGCCTCGGGAAAGCAGACGTTCCATACAGCCTTAATGTCCCTCAAATACATTGTACGATATTGTAATTACATTTAAATTATGTTTACCTTCAATGCTGTTTCTATCATTAAGCTGGCGTTCACTCTGTCACGCATTCTCATTAAAAGCATAAGTGTGTGCTGTTAGCAAGGCAGAGAACACATAAATATACGTTTGTTAAAGTTCGTTCCTGGAAACAAATCATTACTGAACTTTAACACTATTATCCTTAACCATAATTTGGCGTTTCGAAAAAATCTCGAGCGGTTAACATAGTATAAATGCACTGACTACACACCGATTCAGACTCATATCAAGTTGCATGCAGAGAGACAAGTTAGGTTGTTGTTAAACAATAGCTTCCTTATAGAAATCGTCAAATCAACGTGATTCAGAATGAAGATTATATGCATCTCTCTCATTGCTGCTTTTTGCTTGCCCTACGCCAGTTGCATGTGGATGATACCGGAAAGAGGTTTGGAAATATTCGTTTTTATAACTCTTTGCTTATTTCTTATTTTTCTTATGTAGACTACTTTATCCATACCACCATTTCATGAATAAATCAATTTTAATTAACAAATTTTCCTAGGCCCTCAATGTTCTATGATGTCCTTTCCAAACGGCTGGTATCACCCTCATCCACGTCCCTTTGTCTGGTCGTACAATATCGGAACCAAGATAACATTTGAATGTAATGACGGATACACCCTTTCTGGCGACGCAGATGCGTACTGCTCTTTCGATAACAAATGGGAAGGAAAAGCGGAATGCAAAAGTACGTAATTTTTGGTTATTTCAAATACATGTATATTGCCTGTGGTGTAAATTGATAAGCTAATTGATTTCGAGACGGTTGTACTTGCAATTTCACCGTTTGCCTAAATGAAACTTCAACATCGTTATCGTCAAACTCTTACGATTATATAGAAACCACTGTGTGTGCTAGACCTGCCCATCTGAATAATGGTTTAGTATGGCCTGTGAAATCCTCGTATCAAGTCGGGGAAAGGGTTACTGTTTATTGCCGACTTGGTTACAAACTGCAAGGCAATAGGCGATCGATCTGCGGCAGAAATGGAAAATTCTGGCCCATCCTTCCCGTATGCGAACGTAAGAAAAGCACAATATGCATCTTGTCATCACTGTCAGTCATCCTTCTTCCATTCATAGTTGCATCCACAGCAAATAAACGTGCTGACGTTTCAGAAAAGGAAAACAACATTGCGATCATTTTCCAACTGTTCGTAAAACTCCCTGAACTAAATGACTTGCATTTTTATTTCCTTCTGCAAATCCGTTCTGCGATATTTGCATATTGCACGGTAGAAAAGTATTACTATGATATTTTGATGGATCGTTTGTTGTTTCACTCCATTTGGAAAGAAACAACTATATTAATGAATTTCGCGTGTCTCAAACGTCACACTATACACATCGAAGAACCGTTCGAATCCATTTAAAGCTTGATCCCCGAAAGAATTCTCAAAGATAAAGGCGAAGTGGGCCGAAAATCGCGAAAAACCTGAAAGAAAAATAGAAAATAATCTTTGTAGTGACTTTTGAGACACCCTGTATATCTTTATACAGTTCATGTAATCACGTGGCATCCAATCGACATAAAACAATATTGTTTTTTCATCACTCAGTCGTTTCCTTCATGAATCCATGTTGCTTTCATTTCTTTTATCGATATCAGTATAAGGCATTGGATGGAAGGCAATACCAATCGACTTTTACTTTAGAAAACGAAATCGTAGTCAGAAGATCTTGCAAACTACCGAAACTTGTCGATGAAGCTGTCGTACTGCCGCGGCGAATCGAATATGAAGCTGAAGATACCGTATATGTCGACTGCAGCACACTTCGAAAGACTGGCGGCTTCGGAACAGGACGTTGTAATGGAAACGGAGAGTTCGAAGATCTACCAACACAGTGCATAGGTACCTTTTACATTTTAAGCCTTTTCGATTCTCTTATATTCAAACACATTATATTCATTCTTGCACATATTCACTATTCATATTTCATTTCGTTTCAAGAATCTGTAAAGTGCGATGCTCCTGCAGCTCCCAAGGACAGTCAAATGTCACCGAGAAGAGATAGTTTCTCGGTCGGCGAATCTGTGACGTTCGAATGTAACTTTGGATTCAAAATGATTGGTAACGACACTGCTGTTTGCGGAAGAGATGGAAATTTCACTCTGGTCACAGCAACCTGTCAAGGTAAATTATATTATACAATAATTTTAAACCTTTTTCATGCTTTTAATATATTACAAATTGTAAATACTTCAAATTCCAGAAATTTCAAACCCCGCCCTGAGGTGCAGTCGCCCTAACAAACCAGTTAACGGAAAACTAATCATGCCCAAACGCAGTTATACAATTGGTCAGAGTGCCCGATTTGCTTGCAGGCCGAGCTTCACGATGGTTGGTGATGCCGAAGTGACTTGCATGAGCAACAATCAGTGGTCGAGCGAAGCACCCACTTGTAACCGTAAGTTAGATATGAATTCCCTTTAATATAAGGCATATATTGTTTTATTGATAATTATTATATTATTCAGTCGATATACTCGTGAATTTAACCATCATGCTACTTGATACAGATATCTAGATATGTCAGATTACATTTATTGATTATATATCACAGGTTCATACTGTCTGCGTCCATTTCAACCGTTCAACGGCTACATCGAGGGCAGCAGTTACAAATATAAATTTCAATACGGAGAAATCGTCAAATTCGCCTGCAACCCATCCTACGACCTCTTGAATACGAAGGAAGCCGTCTGCGGGAACGATGGTGTTTTCACCCCGACAGAACCACCGTTCTGTCAACGTAAGTATTTGTACCAATGAGTATCATATTTAAAACATTGATATTTGGTGATTAGATGAATACTTCGATTATCGCGTTAATTTTTCGTTTAACACGGTGTCTTAATTAACTGGTTTATTGATTTCAATTACATTAGATAATGATCTGGTAGGGTAAAACACAGCTAAATAAAGAACAAATAAAAGTAAAAAGGATTAATATGTAATAATAAAAAAAATATATATTCAAATGCGCAAAGCTATTACAAAAAACCTTTGATTTCGCTCATATGTGTTCTAATTAAAGACAGCATTTTCTCCAATATGCGAAATGTCTTCAAAACGCAGAAACCGATTGCATCACCACTGTCATTGTACCTCGCGCTCCATCAAGTGTTATAATATTTTTCTTTTTTTTTCTGTAGTCTCTCGGGTTCCTGCACCACAGGGAACCTGTAAAGATCGCTGCAATGACATATTTCACGAGGATAGAAGTGAATGTCGGTGTGACGTTGCTTGTTTGAAATTCGGAAAATGTTGTGAAGACTATACTACTGAATGCAGGTAACACAGATGATCTAATTGCCGTATGTGTCGACGTGACTTGGTGACAACTAACACACCATACAGTTGCCGAAACATGGCAGAGACAGAAATAAGGTCGTTACACTATAAGCGGGCCTATATCCGTGCGGTAGTGCACTAATTCCATCATATAAGTCTTGTATCACAACTTGTATCAAATATCCAAGTTTTATATACTACTTGCGTACAAAGTTGCTGGTTACCACATACAAATTTTTGACGGGAAATGGTGCTGCCTTGTTTTTGGGGTCGACTTAACGGGGTCGGCGAATATACGATAATTTAATTTTCAACTAAAAACTTTGATCTACATACGCTTAAATAAGGTCACTCAGACTAATGTATTTCAATCACTTCACATTCAATTTCAGCTCTTACAAGACCTATTGAAATAATTGGTCAATAATGTTTTGAACATGATTACCGACTGGAGTGAAAAGACCACGCAACACGTACTGCTGATATAATGATGATTTTCTTGTTTTTTTTTCGTTTAATATGATGATCGCTTTATTTGATTAGTTTTGATTATTCGTTGGATTCTGTATATAACTACTTCGTTACGTATTCTTATTATTATCATCACAGTATTATTCAATCAGCTGCTGTTTCTTGTGATTTCTGTTGTATAATTACAGTAATGTGTCTAACGAATAACCAGTGTGTTGTCTGATGATGAAAGGTTTTTAACTGGTATTGAGTACAGCTATAGTCAGACAGAGGAGATTCCATCGCCGTATGTATACATTGGTTTCGGTTAGGGTAGTTAGTTCTTTAACATTACCAGAACTTTTGGTTCGGTCAGAATATCTTAGTTTAGAATGGGTTAGTTGAATTGACCTCCCATATAGATAGATTAAAATTTGATGTCCCATGTTTGATTTAATATATAAGGTCATAGGTAGTGTCATATCCTAATTTTTATCAGATTACAGGCTATTTTCTTTAACGTCATGTGCGGGTGGACGGGAAATAATTAAAAATGATTAGCTGTAGTACTTCATATCGAAATAGTATTAATTCAAGAAAGAATTTCAGACTTGTAATGACCTGAAAAATAATCAGTTATACAGTTTCGTAGTTGACCAATTAGTTCTCTTACGGCGTATATTTGTCAGATAATTGTCGTCAAATTGCAGATCATAATATCGTGATTTCTCTGTAACCTATGTGAATATGAGGAACCTCATTTGCTATGGTCAATGTGTAACCTATCAGAGCTTTAGAAACAAAAGTGGTGTCAAATGAATGCATATTTTGTGTTGTTTGTTATTTCTATCAGCAGCCATGTAGGCGCGCGTCAAATAGGTGAGTGATGATTTTTTTTTCTTTAATGTTTGTTAACGTTGCGCAGTTTCCCGTTGATAAGCCAATGGTCGTTTATCTGTAAATCAAGTTTGCATTCCTCATATCCTATTTTTCGAATTATCGCCCAGGGCTTGTTTACGGGAAGCTCCTGTATATATATATATTATTCTAATGCTTTTGAAGTATCTACGTAACATCAACTACGTCAACTAAACATTNCACGTCATTAACTTCGAACCCATGGTCCATATAAAATATTTGCTTTTACCACCTATAACGCAAGGGATTGATTTACTATTGTCCGGAGGGCAGAAAATGTGCTTGCAAGTGAGGGATCCTATAACGCCTCTGTTTCACTTTTTACATAAACCTGTACTTCTACAGTGGCAATAGTGACAGTACTGCAAGGTACTGCTTATGATGGCTATGTTTGTTTTATGATAGCTATTATTTACGTGTTCACTGTTTTGCCTGCATAGCATGCCCTCTAGCAGTTTCACAAACTGTCTGAAAATGAAGCATTTATATCTGATGAGAAAAAACTCGAAATTTAATAACACATGTCATAAAAATAGCAAACAGGATTTTGTGTAAAGAAAATTGTAGGGAAAGAGGGGTAATTGAAAATCCATGGGAACATCACGAAGCTATGTAGCTGTGCACAATATAAATATATACCAAGTATATTGCATTTATATACAGTAAACCCTCGTTATAACGTACTAAAGGGACAAGGGAGTCTATGATAATCGATAGTCAACAATATTAGGGTGATACGTATACAAGCACATCTTATTAAAAATATAAAAAACAGTAAATTTATACAAGAAACAAAAGAAGCTCTTGTTTTGTTAAACAGCTAAGCTTACTCGCTTCTCACCAGTCATGGTAGCTGAAGCATTCAATAAAACAGGGGTATACCTGTGTGCTTAACTGAGTTGTGTTGTTCACGCGAAGACATGGACGCTAATTGTCGCCTGGCGATGCGCCGTCGTTATAGCGCTGGTGTAAACATATCGAACCTGGCATTCGTTTACAGCTATGATAGTCATGAGTCCTTTGTTACGATGTCCCGTAACTAAGTTTTACTGTATATTAATATATAAATGTCTGAATTTTTCTATGTTGGGATGATTTCATATTAGAAGTAGCATATTACTATCACTAGAATTGAGCGTTGAATTCAGGTTACGGAATATCTTCGTTTCAGGAGATGAATGCTCTCAACCTTCATCGATACGAAATGGTTATTACTATCCAAAGAGAAGACGATATTATGCAGGAGAATCTATCCAGTACGCTTGTGATAGTGGCTATTCATTGGAAGGATATTCTTTGGTTTCCTATTGCTACTGGAATGGCAGATGGTCTTCACGATCCGGGCCCAAGTGTGTTTCTCGTAAGTACACGAGCTAAGAATAGGAAAACAGGTTTTGCATGAGTCGGTGGATATTATTGGTTACGCCATTGCTTAGAAAAAACAGTTTCATAAAATAAATACATTGCTCTACGCAGGAACATGCAACGTCCCTCGAGCGCCACGTAACGGAAAAGTGGAGCCAACTAATACGAGAAAAATTCCGTATGGCGATATAGTTAGTTTCAGTTGTAATTCCGGATATCAATTAGTCGGAAAATCGCAAGCAGAATGTCAAAGGAATGGAAAATTCTCTCCTCCGAAATCTCCCGTTTGCAAAAGAGGAGGTTTTTATACCATTTTCTACTTTCTACTTCTACTACTTCTACTTTCTACTTCTTCTTTCTACTTCTAGCAAATCTTTATCCAATCTTTCCAATTAACTTGCGATTTTTTACACAGCTACTTGTCAACTTCCTCTCGATTTTGAATACGGAGAGTTACGACCGAAATCGCGTTTTATAAATCCCGGAGAAACCGTATATTTCGAGTGCGACCAAGGATATGTCTTACGTGGTACTAGCACCGCTGTATGCCAGAATGAGGGACAGCTAACTTCTAAATTGCCGGAATGCGTTAGCGAAGGAAAGTGTAAGAAATACTTTTAACTAATTGGCATTTGACCAGTTGAACGCTTTCACTGATATATGTAATGTTTTACTAGCTTGCACAGTTATCGATGAACCGAGAAACGGGTCTGTTTTTCCACCAATTGGCGCGAAACGAGTAGTGGGCAGCAAAGTAATATACACATGTGATCAAGGTTTTCATATGGAAGGAGAAGGAATGTCGACTTGCGGAGAAAATTGGATTTTTTTGTCCGAAGTTCCCCAGTGTAAAAGTAAGTTTATATCTTTACTATTTCGATTTATAAAAACATTACCCTATTACCTCGCTTATCCATTGATATCACGATGTAGCGCCCCCGTTTCAACGTGTGTATCTGGATCAGTGAAGCACAACTTGGCCCAAGTTGTAAACAGATACTTTCCGGCAGTACACTTGTGGAATTGATTCCATATACATATTTTGTTTTTCTGAAGTAGCGGTTATGGTTACCGATGGTCCTAGGTGGTCCACGGTAGTCAATGGTGGTGGTCCACGGAGATTTCTCCATGAAATTATGGTCCATAAGCAAAAAAAAGGTGGCTGACTACTGATCTAGAATAGGACTTAAATTTGCTTGATAAAACGTACTGAACACGACGCTGTCACATATATACACATATACAATGTATATAAATTAACTTCTAATGACCCAATCACGCTAATATAAGCAATATGAAACGTAATACATAAACCAACATTCCCTGAAAAAATTGGGTCGTTTGACTCAAGGTTAATTCCGAAAAAATCTTGTTTCGGAACTTAATAAGTTCATTCATAAGCGTTATGTGCAGTAAAACATTTCAACCGCTAGATGTTGCTGTTGGATCATTTATAACTATTAATAAAAGTAAAAACTTTCAACCGCTAGATGGCAAAGTACAATCAACATTTATAAATGAATTTCTAATGATCCAATCACGCTAAAATTAGCACATATGAGACATGATCCATAAACTAACAGTCCTTAGAAAAATTGGGTCGATTGAATCAGGTTAACTCCGAAAAAATGTATTTCGAAACTCGAAAGCATATTTCGGATCGGCCGTAACGAGTGACCACGCGTCTAACAGCCCCTCGCGAACCAATTGCCGTCCAACTATAAATAACTAACTAAAATTTCTGTGTATGCAGGATATTGTAAAGCCAAGAGCATTGAAAACGGATTCTTTTTTCCTGTACTGGAAGAATTCTACCCGGAGGAAACTGTTGAAATCGGATGTAACGAAGGATACAAGCTCACAGGAAGCGAATCGGCTTCCTGTCTCGTGGACGGAACGTTTTTCTATGAACGCACGCCATCTTGTGTTCGTAAGTGAATCTTGTGAAGTGATTGACTTTAAACAGATCTGATTATCGAATGAAATTATCATTAATTTTATAATATGTAGTTGATGGTCTACTATCATCATAAAAGTACCTGCTTTAGTAATCATGTTGTAAGTTATATAAATGATAGCCTTAAGCTTAAACGTTATTTAGGAACTGTTTTTATAGAAAAATTGGCAGAACACCTGCGGCTGTCTTGCAGTACATAGTTTGTCTATATCTATATTGAATTGGTTTCAGGATATTGTTTCTTTGATGGTGTAAATGACCACTAATCTCTCAATCGCTACGTCAGCAATAAGTGACTGCAAGCCAACCCTGCCTAGTAAACACAAGATGTACAGTCTCCACGCCTGCACGTCTAGTTTTAATAATAACCGTAATTTCTTTAATAATCTACCACAATCTATATATTGGATTGATACATTGCAGACACATTTGCATCAGACTCATTACTGTCATGTCTCGTCACCATGTCAACGTTATATACTTATTATTATATATTGATATCATTATATAACCAACCAATTACGCACAATGTGAATACAATGGTCGATTTCGAAATGCGCCTACTGTCTAAATATTCAAATTTATTTAGGAGTCGAAACAATTGCAACTTGTCACGTCGGCAAACCTCCGGATTTTGGCACCATGTCTAAAACCGTAGGCGAAGTCTTGGCCGAAGGTGAAACTGTTACATACACTTGCAATCTCGGCTATGTACTTGTGGGATCAGAGTTTTCAACATGCCAAGACAAAGGACATTTATTTCCAATACCTCCCGAGTGTGTACCAGATCAAAGTAAATATTTTATTTCCCATCTTTAATCTTTGTATTCGTAGCAGTCAACAGGGACTCGGATCGGTGGGAATTCAGCAAATGATTCGTTTCGGTTTCGAGCTAAATTCTTCCGGTTTGGTTTTGAATTTCCAAAAAAAGATTCCGGTTACTGCTGAAATCGGTTCACATTTTTTGACGTCATCGATATAGATTTTATACTCTCCGTTAGAGATGACGAGTCCTTATAAATTCCGTGACCTTTCTTGTCTCTCTATGTGCTCGCCAATAATTTCTTTTGATTCGAAGTTTAGGACGTTTCGAAGTTTAATCTTCATTTCCGGTTCTGTTCGAGCTTCTATTTTTAAGCAGAGTATTTTCCCCAGTGTTGATCTCCATTCTTATACATATCTATTCCAGAAATTTCGAAATCCTGCGAAATACCACGTGCCCCAAAGAACGGCAGTGTATACGGGGAGTTCGAAGTGAAGAAATCCGTTGATCCGGGTGATAAAGTGATATTTAATTGCGATGATGGGTTTGTTCTGATCGGTGATGACAGTTCAGTGTGTATGGAGAATTATAAGTTTGATCTTCCCGATCCAGTTTGCATTAAGTGTATGTAAGAATGAACCTATCATTCATTTCCTTACTGATTCGAAATTACTACAGATTTATATTGTACAAACTTTTCTGTATCTTACAGATGTATGCAAACGTCCGACTGTATCACATTTCGGTCGATTAATAGAAGATAAGACAGACTACATCATTGGTGAACTGGTTATCTATTCTTGTATTGATGGTTACGTTATGATCGGATCACAATCAGCAGTATGTCAAGAAAACGGAAAGTTCTTACCGAACGAGGTTCCTGTTTGTCGTAGAAAAGGTAACCCCTGAGGATCTAGGCGGATTTCGTGATATGTTAAAGTGAAACGTGAATCTAACGATCATTTTATTTTGTAATTCATAAAGATCCAACTAAATGTAAAAAGCCAGAAAACATCAAACCGCCTGCGTTTATTGTCAATGGAAAATCGTCTTACGACATAGGGGAAAGGTTAAAGTTCAGTTGTAATCCAGGACATCATTTGGTTACAAGTGACGAAGGCATCACTTGTCTTACAAATGGTAGATTTGACCCTTTCGAGTCACCAAAGTGCGGAAAGAGTACGTATGCCTGCATTTAATTAGCATATCAATTTGCATTATCATTTCGTAATTATAATTTTATGAAGTTCCATCACTGTTGCCAGGTTGTCTAGCTCCTTTTTTGCCTACTCATTCTGCTGATGTAAGTTAAATAAAGAGTGACTAATTTTAATGTTACCTAATTTGGTTGTTTAGAACTGATTTATTGCCTTTATTGGTGCTATAATGCAATCCATAAATTATGTCATATAACGGTGCGTGGAGCGCACGCATTGTGACGTTATTTTCTATCTTGAGTATACGTAAATTCCACGGGTCATGCCAAGGTTGTATGTCAATGAAGTTTGCATAGACATTTAGAATTTCGTTATGGTAACCACAGTTAATGATAACAGTTGAAATATAGGTCGAACATCGATTATCCGGCATCGTTTAATCCGGCATGTTTTTTCAGCTGGGTAAAATATTTCCTCCGTTTTTATTCTTGCCGCTTTAGATCGAGCAGATCAAAGAAGAACTTGTACAATACCTCTATATTTTGGTGAGGTAATCAACGTCCACCCCATGCAAGGACGGTACGACGTCGGGGATGTTGTGACGTTTACCTGTCCCGGCGACTATTTGTTCCTAGTGGGTGATAGATCAGCTGTTTGTGGACCAAATGGAAAATTTCATTACCGTGAGCAACCCAGATGTAGATGTGAGTGATAGTTTACTATTCTCTACTGGATTACTATCTCCGAGTTGGATTCACTATTCTCTGTGGATTACCTTTTCGGATATGTCATTGTTCACGTGACATTTTAACTACTTGCTAAACTGAAACGTTTTTTTTTTCAGTTTCATTCACTCGCAATGCAATAATGATGTATAAGAGGTGAACTCGGAGCAGGACATTCTAAAACACATACATTTTGATTCATATTCAGTAGAAAGGATTTGAAATAATATTTTTTTAATTTCGGATTAGGCGGCTAGTACGTAAATCTCTGTAATATTCCGAAGTTTTCAAATCAACCCTTTCAAATTAATTATGCGAAACCTAAGACTCACGATGTTTACTTTCAGTTTTTAAATCTCAGGCTTCGATAGGAATCGATTGTAAATTTAACCTTTCTCGTGTATTGAATTTGCGCAATGAACGTAGCAGAGACAATGATTGAAGGATAGATACTTCCTTTATTAAAATATTTCTTATATTTGATGATACTTTTGAAAATGCATTTACCTGTAGTTTAATTCTATGTTGGTTGATGTCATCAGACATATGATTTAGTTATTTTTCCAAGTATAATATACTGAAGGAGGGACTTTGGTATTTAAAGATGCAGGAATCTTTCATCTACGTGAAGAAAGAAAAAAAATTAGACGTCTTATTCCACTAACAAATGACTTTACTTTCTCATGTTACAATAATCAACAACAATCTAATGTAGAATACATAATATCATGAAACTCTTGGTTTTTACATGATTCATGGAGCCTTCATCATTTCCTAATATTGATTCTCAGCATGAACCATCGAAAATGCCGATGATCCGTTGTGATATTTGCCTCTGCCAAGTTTAAAAGAGCTTGTAAGAATAAGTCAATAGCTGATTATAAGGTTCTATGTTTCAATTTTTTTATTACTCACACTTTAATATCGTATATAGAGTAACGAACCTTTAAATCCTGAATACCAAGAATCGGTATCGAAAACACTATGATAGAAACGGGCATCCCCTGATATCACTATACATTTGGTCGAAGCTTTATACTTTTGGGTCGGTAATAGTGATATATTGGTCTTTGTAGGTTGGGTAGAACTAATTATTTGAAGTGGCCTTACACGTCTGTTTCGCATTCAAAAATAAATAAATAAATAAATAAATGAAGTTTGCATATACAACCGCGCCCAGGTAGATATGTCTGATTCAAGTCTGATTTATCGTGTTAGGTCACGTCTGGGTCAATGAGCCTGTATTCATTTGCCCTGCGTGATCCTAAACGTTTCCAATGTCTGCTTCGTGATGAATGGATGCATAAAACAAGGAACGGTGGGTTGATTTTCTTAGAATCCTAATTAGTCCATCATTTCCATGAATATGAATCCAACGTGCGCCTCTTTCGTTGGTTTGAATTCACATCAACATAGCATAAGGTATTGTTGTTGGCATCGCAGCCAGGTCGTGTGAAAACAATTATATAATCGAAATTTAGGTATGCTAATGAATTGCAGAGGTGAGTCGGATGATCTGACTCGAGAATCGATGTCCCGTCCTATATAGAGAGAAGAATCGGAGATGTGTTTCATAGACGGCGGTAAACCCCTTCCCAATCGAGAAACTTGATTTGCTTACTCATGAACGTCGACATACTTGGTTTTGCTTCTGGGTCATCGTACATATAGACGAGCTACATCTCCTCAGACGCTTGTTATGTTAAAGATAAGTAATGATAATTAAATGAGTGCGTTTTCTTAGAATTTTACTCTTCTGGTGTGATTTAAAGTGATTTGAAAACATGCGCATATCGTCAATCATTACCTTCAACAATTAGCATCGTAGTTTCAAATCACTGATCAGTTTCATTTGATTAGAGAAGCTTTAGAACACTAGTCTAGCAAGTACAGGCTCTCAAGCAGAGATGAGAGACGTAGGATTTCGTATTTCCTTGGCAATTTTCAAGATTTTTGTCAGTTTCAGTTTCAGCTGTTTACAGACAGGAGGTAAGGAGATGAAGATTTCTTTTGGTTAACAAACAGCAGATATGTTACTTGCATTGTGGAGTGAAATTTGAATGAGATTTTGAATGGACAATGACTGGAATGTACTTTTAACACATGTATTCATAATATGCTACATTGGGGAACTAAGTTTTGTGACTATTGTGTGTTAACTGTTAGCATATAGGTGAGTGATGTGCTGGGCAATGGCCTTTCCAAGTTTTATATCGTTGTGTTTTACTGCCTCAAGATTTCAATAATCTTATAGAATTAAGTCTAGAATATTATCAGTTCAGTTCGTTTTCCTAGACACCAGGCATAGGTCTGACCATCAGGTTAGTAGTTACACAATTACTGGAAAAGGGAAAGATCAAGTAATTAGGTAATTAATGAGAAAAGTAAAAGACCAGTAGCCATCATGTAATGTATGTTGATAAGACTAATTAATCACACCTCCTGTCAACGTTCCAATCGATCATGGAAGGGATAAATTCACTACTGGTGCCAAATCCGGAAGCGATTAGAACACAGCGCTTGAACTAAAATGTTATTCATTATTTCAATTAATTATTCCTTCCATGACAATGAACTCAAATAAAGATAGAACAATAAACATCCTGAACGTTTATTTGTAGAGATCCCAATACAGGAACAGCGGATTTCCGCCTGTGCGAAGATACAGACATATTGACGGGTTCTGTCTGAGCTAAGGTCTAGAAATGGGGAAGGAGTACAATGATATATTGCTAGTGCTGATTTCTAAACTGAGGGAGTTCGTTTATTACTTGTCATGAATTTACTGTATTGCATTTATATAAAAAAATGAAATTTAATTCAAAATGAATTTTTAGTGTCTTGATGATTTATGAAAACGACAAATAAAAATATAGTCTGTAAAACAGAATAGAATGATATGATGATTTTTTATTATAAAACAGTTTCTACTTTCACATTGATGGTTTCATGATTGAAAACATGACCTAATATTCAAAGCCATGAGTAAAGGTTAATGGCCTAACTACCATGATACCAATTTATTGCTACGATAATTAGCGATGTAATAGAACAAATCGAAAACGAATAAAATATTTCTGCATCAACATTACCTTCTAGATTATAATGAGAGGTGAAAATGCAGTTAATCTGTAAGAAATAGATTTTTCTATGTACGTGAAATACTGTAATATAATGCAGAAACATTAATTTCATTTCTGCACTGTCGTAACCTATTAACTTTGCAGAACCTTTTTATCTCGCAATAACCCTAGCGCGATAGGAATAGCCAAGACACGATATCTATTATACTTCCATGTTTAGAAATTGTTGCTGCAAATAAACCTGACTATGCATTGACTCACCACGAGCTATTAATGCTATACTGTAGTAAAGTTGAGGCCATAGAAGTAGTTGAAATGAATGAATTTTTTTTATTATTATTTGGTAATAACAGAAAGATACAAATTTAGTGTGTTGTAAATAATGTAGAATATTTATGGTCATGTTATGTCAGAGAAACGGTATTTTTCTTCATTGCATTGTATGTTTATTTCCGAATATCTGATTGATTCTATCTAGACTCGAAGTGAAGTGGTAATATGGCTATTGAGCGAACCAGCTTAGCGACCTTTAATGGAAAAGTTTTTATAGGTGTATTTCCAGATTCTCAATTTATCCTTTAGGGGGCGTAGAGCAGTCCTAAGTAATTCTTCGTCCCTGTCGAAACCGAGTCTTCTCCGATTTTTTCCATTAATCTGGGATGTATTTGGACATCTGTGACAGATTAAGATGAGAAATGTCGACGTTGCTTCAAGACAAAAAACTTTTGTACTCATTACATAACTTTGCCGAAGTGTTGCATCATCATTCCATGTACAATAGCCATATGGTGTGAATGTGTAATCTTCAAGGAATACCGAGCTTAGCACTACAGTAATTAATTGCATTGTTTTCATTATTAATTGTTTATTCTTCAAAACGTGTCCTAACCCAGTAACATATTGATTGTAGGTATGACCAGATAATTTATTTCGTGATAGTCGTATATCAACTATACGTGCAGGAAAACAATACTGCTGTGTACGTGTATCACGATTTGATTTGAAACGAATCGTTTGAATTAATGTCGTATTAAACTGCGAAATCGAGTGATTTCTAGAAATGTAAATGTCGTAAGATTATTGTGATATGAAACTGATCATAGCATACTAAATAGTTAGAGGTTTTCGAATGTGACACGACGTAGTAAAAAAAATGCTGAATACTTAGGTATTCTAGAATAATTTACAGAAATAAGAAAGCTATTCTTGGTGTGAAAACCGTGTCGCATTTATTTTTTCTAACTGTATAACTATATAATGATGTATTATATAAAAGAACCAGATCAGTTCAGAATACATTTTTTTGCAATTAGTATACACAATACAAGTATCGGACCATTCATCTGACTTGGTAGTGGTAGAGCTATAGCCACTTGATCTTGTTTCTGTTGTGTACACATCCTATATATTAAATGTGGTATTCTATATTTTAAGAATTTTAGGTCAACCATTATAATCTCAAGTGTCTGACATATATAAGGAAGAAAATGCTAGTTGGTTATAAATTCATTGTGGATTAAGAAAGATCAAACAGAGTCAGCTTTAGGAATGTATAAATAAAGAAAGAAACTTTACCTTGGCAGAGCAATTTCGCTATTGTACGGATAAAAAATATTTGACTTGTTTTTTCATTTTAATAGATTTATTTGATATATTGATTGCAGTAACCAATGCATAGGAAACAAACTTAAGGTACGAGATGGGTTCATTCATGCATCCAATTGTGCTCTGCATTTTTTCTCTTCCGTCCCAATTAGGCCTCCTTACATATTTCCCGTTATTTCCAGCCCTAAATGCATAATTAGTCCTTATTACACTTGTAATAGTATTAGTGCTGTGTATAATTCCACTAGAATATCAGGTTCGAGGTCTTAATTGATAAGCGAGTAAGCATTCATCATCCGAGCTTAATATAAATACCTACAATTGAGAGTATTAATGTTGTGCCTTCTTTTTTACAGTAACCTTCTTTATATAAATACTGCATCTAGAGTAGCCTATATATATCTCGTTCATCGCATGAACATCTTATAAATATAGTGGATTGTATATCGCGAGCCAAGTCTGTCCGGAAACTGGTCAAATGAACAAAAACAACAACATTGCGTTAAGTCACTGCAAGATGAAGACGTTTTCCGGATCGTTATTGTTTGCGCTTCTTTTGAATATCTTGACTACAACTTCTGTAAACTCCTATGGCATAGGTAAGTTAGAATTGAAAGTCTTTTATTGTATGACGTTCAAGATTCACTCTCGATTATTAATGTGCAATATAATTGGGATAGATTTTGCTAAATCATTATTAATGGTAGAGCATTTTCGACTGCCACTCCATTTTGAAGTTGTATTTTTCCTCTCGAAAACCAGTCTTGAGATAACTTTTACAGGCCTTAATGAATTAATTGATTTGCCAATTGATGAATTTGAGAATTATAGGACATTTCAGTACTTTGAATCACTACGAAGTTTGTTTATTTGTACGTTATAGGAAACAGTCGAAACGATTTTTACCCATATTTAATGGTGCTATTTATTTTGTATTTGGTGTAGTATTTATTGACAATATTCACAATATATCAATGTATGAGATAAGCGTGTGGATTTAAAAACTAAGTTGCTAGTTCTCAACGAATCTTTTTCAAATTGGCCGCAGAGGTCCATATACATCACATAATAATGCAGGAACAAGGAAAAAGGGAAGGGAAAACCTCGCTGCTTTGATACTATTTCATGAATGCCAATATTTTCCACTTACGAACTCTATAATTATAATTAAAATAAGTAAACAAGTTATTTACTACGATAGTAAATTTATTTTTTCAGAATATTGCCGCCGTCCATTCATAGAAGGAGCAATGTATGATCCATTTTACTCGGAATACCCAATTGGAGGAACCCTAGAGGTCTGGTGCGGGTACAATGTGGAAGAAGCTCGAGCGTTCTTGTGCCTTCCCAGTGGAGAATGGGATAGACCTCTTCCTGTCTGCGTCTATCAAAGTGAGATGTGTGGTTGATCATAATCACTTGACTATAATATTTTAAGTCGTCACACCAAGACCAAGGGACCTACTGCAAATAGTAGCAAGCCATTGTATTACGTGACTTTAATGTGTACGGTTTAAAATAGAAGATCCCTCATTAAAGAATAATAACATTACATGATGATGATGGCAATGATAATTCAACCGCGGCGATTACACTGTAAGAATGCGAATAGCACCATTCTGAATCTAAGGGATTCCAAATTTTAATTTTCCATTTTTCTGGCGCTGGGAGCCGTGGATATAGAGGGACTCTACTTTCTTTATCTTCCGGTTTGTTTCTTCTAGACAGAACCGAAGTACCACTGTGCAAAGTACGTGAGTTAGCAAATGGAAACACTACGCCAGAATTGGATTTCTACGAGCAAACCACAAAAGTCGCTTACGCTTGCAATGAGGGATATATTCTTGTCGGAAACTATACGAGCATGTGTTTCGGTGATGATAAATGGAACAGCGTTATGCCAATTTGTCAAGGTTTGATAAATCAATTCATTTTCGACTAACGCTTGATCGAACGTTTCTGGCAAATAGCTGCGATGGTTTTGGGTGTTTTTTTGGTACAAGAATGGATTAATTTATTGCTGATGATTGACAATATAATTAGCATTTCTCAACAGCGTTCCCGCTGTCTAGCACATAGTATACACATACTTGACGCTGCTTGTCAATTAGTTAAGGAAAGAATTGGAATAACTACATACTACAAACTACATGCTACATACGCTACATACTTCTAAACTATCAATTGCGATTTGATTATTAACGAGAGATAATATCAGCGCAATTCTAGTATGAACAAATCAAACGTTCATGATATCGGTAAAATCATAACTCTTCATTTCCTCAAGACGGACGTTAGATTGTGGAAATAACGATATATAATTTTCACCTGGGGGACCCCCTGCAACAAACATTTACTAACTAGGCGCACACAGACTCAAGAAAACACACCTGCCTGGATAAGGGTCATGATTCTCATCCATATTTGCCTGGCGTTAGCTCCCTGGAAATAAGAAGCATTCAAGAAGCTTTTAAATATAGTGCAGCTACTTCATTTAGCTCATCGTGAGAATCAGCAAAATATTAATACTTTTTCTATATCTTTCCTGTAAATGTAGTTGGATGCAAGGCTCCGGAATATGAAAACGGATACATTGAACCTGAGGTGGGAGTTTACAATGATTATTTTAGACTGGGACAGGACGTTGTCTTCCATTGTCGTCTTAATTTCGTACCCTGGTCAGTTACTGCAACATGTATGGAAAACGGAAAATGGTCAGAAGAACCTAATCCATGCATCAGTAAGTAAAATAATACCATAAGTCGTTTGCCTACTATAAGATACGTGATGTGAAGAACTTAGCTATGCCCAGTTATACAATACTTGCAGGACCAGTAACAACCATTAATCAACCACTATTATATATTTTTAACAGAGGAGGAACGGGTTATTTTGGATCGTTCAATATTTTGCGAAACCCCTGTGGTTGCTCATGCGAGAGTATCACCTGAATTGGTCACATACATTCTGGAATATTACACGCCAGGAACAACTATTTCATTCTTATGCGACCAGGGCTATGTGCTGGTCGGAGACAATACTGCAACCTGTTCCCCCATTGGAGAATGGTCAAAGCCTCTACCAACCTGCAAAGGTAGGAATACTTAACTAACTATAGAAAGAATAATACTTAGTCTCTCACATTGCTTTTTGAAGTTGGCTGTCCTACTCCAGTCGTCGTATACGGAGAAGTGAAGCCAGAAATTCTCGGAATATTAGATTACTATCGAGTTGGTGAAGTCGTTACCTTTCAGTGCGAAGCGAATTTTCGGTTATCTGGTTCTTCGTATGCTGAATGTCAAGATAGTGGTGATTGGTCAGCGCGTATACCAGAGTGTATAGGTAAGATTATATATACGATTTTGATCTTCTAGAACCTAATGGGTAGAAAGTATGATGTATAAGATAAGCTTCATATTCTATTTCATAATTGACGTATAATCCAAGGCTCGTGTTTTATATTTTGCATAATGCTAAGATCATATTTAATCAATCAATATTTAATTCTTCAAAACCAATTCCAATGAAACTTTTTATGCCGTTTAAATTGAACGTAAATGTTTTTTCATTCAAGTAAATGAACGTGTTGGATGTGAGCGACCTGTTTTGACGAATGGCTACTACCAACCGATTCTTTCGAGCGAAAAACGTTTGCATCCTGAAGGAGACTTGATATTTTTTCAATGCAGTCCCGGTTACAAGCTAGTCGGTGCTTCTCTGGTAACCTGTGGACTCGATCAACAATGGAATGCTGATATACCCAAATGCGAAGGTAGATATAGGCGCCTCATTGAAATTGTGTTGTACACTCACAATTTAACATTGCTATGTTACAGAGGTGAAAAAGACAGTTGGTTGTCTACCACCACCTTTCTTCGACAATGGATATTATTCTCCAGCTAACACTGGCAACAGTCGCTTTCAGCCCGGAACAAAGCTAACGTTTGTCTGCAGAGGAAAACATGTTATTCGAGGATCAAAATATGCAAGATGTCTTGAAAGTGGAAAATGGGACACTTTACCCGTTTGTGTGGGTAGGTAACAAATTTTCTGTTTCGATTTTCCAGGAGATTCCGTTTGATCTAACATTACAGTTTTAGTGAACTCAATCTTAATAATTGATATATTTCACTAAATATTTCTTTCCAGATGGCTGTTTGCCACAGGCAGTAAATCATGGAACTTTTGAACCATCATTGAGCAAAGGCGAGAAATATTATCCGTTTAGGAAAACAGTAAGAGTAAGATGTGCAAAAGGATATTATTCTTTCGGTTCATCGACATCCACTTGTCAAAGCAACGGACTTTGGAGTGCTGCAATGCATTGCGCTGGTAAGTCTGCTCAATTTTCGAATATTCCAGAAACAAAATTATTGATATGATTCACCTGAGGATTACTTTAATAACGCTCTTACGAACAGTGATATAGTAAAAGTAGAGTGAAGTATTCATGAGGTATCATCTATACCAGCTGACATTGAATGAAAAGATAAGGCTTGCAGTCCCTCCATCCTATTTGTTCATTAGCCGTCACTGCGTATACATACTTGTCCTAATAGCTGATACCTGGAATGAAATACTTCTCAGTAAACGAATTAACTTATCCAGATCTTCATTTAAGTTTCATAACGATTTTCGTTTTAAAGCTGGCTGTGTGATACCGAACATTCTCCGATTAACTGTGCTACCGAGAAAAAGCAATGGAGTCAACGTATATAAAGTTGGAAGCAAGGTTCGATTTAGCTGCGACAACGGTTATGTTATTAAGGGAGCTCTACGATCTCAATGTCAATCCAATGGTAAATGGACAACAAAGATACCAACATGCGGTAAATAATTTTTTTTATTCTGACCGGAGTCTGATCACCAGGGATATCCATGAGGATACCATAGCCAAACCTCAGGGGCTAATCTACCACCGGTCCTACTGATGAGGCAAGATAACTTCCAACTCGAGAAGAACTCCACAGAAATAACCTATATTATGTGATAATGCATGTATTGCCATTTTTTTGCAGAAAAACCGGTGTTTTGCTTTAGCCCCGGCGAATTGAAACTCGGTTACTTCACCCCGAATAGAAAAAGGTACAGACCCGGATCAATTGTACAATGGTTTTGTCACAGCAATAACGTATTGCGTGGTCAGAAATTTTCCAAATGTGGAACGAATGGCTTGTTCCGTCCGCTAAAACCAACTTGTGCGCGTAAGTGAAATCACTGTACTGCTTAGAAAGCTGTAGTACTCATTACTTTGTTTATGATTAACTAATCGATTTCGAATTACTTTTTAACATAGCTTCCAAGGGTGGGAGTGGAAACGCGAAACCAGGCAGTTATGATATTACAAGGCACGCTTGCAAAGCACCAAGGATACCGGACGGAGGAATTATTCCGAACATGAAAAGTTACTATGCAATTCAAAATGAAGTGGAATTTGTCTGCAAGAAAGGTTACAGACTGTTTGGATCAGCGAGAGCCATATGTCGCACTAGGCAAGGATTCACACCACAACCACCGATATGCAAACGTAAGATATAACGAAAAGATGGTTTGGGTGCTATCTCCATGTAAGGAAAATTAAAATAGTATATACAAATATTCTGCTCCAAAGACGCTTGAAGCTTAGTTGCTTCATAATAGCTATATCCTTTAATTTCAGAATTTGCTTGGAAAGTTATTTGTTATGTTGTTTTGTCAGGTGTTGAATGTTCGCAACCACGGAAACCAAATTACGGAGAAGTCGTTCAGTTGAGAGACCGATATTACTACAGTGATAAAGTGGAATATATATGCAACCAAGACTACACAATGTACGGGAGCAAGTACGCCATTTGCCACGACGACGGACAAATGAAACCTGGGCCTCCGGAATGCAGACGTAAGTCACTTGTGCCACATTTGTTCGACATATTTCAGTTTTCAATTCTTAATTCTAGCTTTTAGAAGAGAAATGTCAGCGTTCTAATAAAAATATATTTCGCGTCGTTCTAGCGCCATCTTGCAGATACGACTGTAACAGAGTGGAAGGTAGACCATGTCAATGCGACATTACTTGTGAATGGGACGACAATTGCTGTAGCGACTTCAGCCAGTATTGCCGTAAGTATCAAGTATTCAACAGATCCACAATTTCTCCCCCTTGTCGATGAATAGGTTTAAAATGTGGATAGATTTCTGTAGGGTAGAATATATTGTATCTTCCATCTCTTGAAATCGATCAAAATCTTCACAGTCCCTAACGTTCATCATCAATGGTCAATTATAAAATGAATACTTTTTTATTATCTCAAAGTTAGTTTACATATAAACAGAATTATGATATTAGCTTTATGCAATAGGATGCGTACTTAGAATGACAGCTGTATGTCAAGAGTAAAAGGGTGAATTAAATAGTCTCCGTAATATAAATATATATTTTTCCATATATTTTTCATTACAGGCAAGTAACATTCTGATTTTTGTTTCTCAGGTAAGGTATTTTATAAATAAGAGTCCTTTTTTGCTGATCTACAACATGCCAACCGCAGCATGATGCTACGAAAGAATACGATCGTGAATCAAACATATACCTCGGTGTAAAGACAAGTGTCCTTGTTACGGAAGTATATTCCACTCATTTATTCGGTGATATAAGGGACCTATGACTTATCTATCTCAGTCTATACAGGGAATTGGATATTTCATATTTAAATTTGTTATTACTATTATTATTAATAATATTATTGAACTACGGTGTTTTGTATTTCTATATTTCTAGAAAAATAAATTGCATATAAACAAACCCAGAAAATAGATATTGCATGCCAAGTAACCTGCAACAGAAACTGAAACTTTTTATCATGTAATAGTGTCATGCAGATCCTGTCACGGAGTTGTATCAAAACATGCTACAGTTTATGTGCCATGTACGCTTGCAGCGGCTTTGTTGATTTGTTTAGAGCGTCACGACATAACAAGCTTTTGAAAAGTGGTATTAGCAACCTGCATTTCCAGTCTATGCAGATTAAACGCTGTCCCAATATTCTATGCTGAATCAGTGTTGCGATTCCAGACACAAACCTAATTCTATTTATTTTTTAATAATGTAATTGCAAGACAAATTCACGGCCGTTGAGTAATTTTATTTTCAAATACAACGCTTCCATTTTATAATATAATCTTTTATAAAACTGTAACAAATTATAAACTTTGAACAAATCAAGCTCATCAAATTATAGACACCAGTCAAAGTCGAAAAATCTCTCTTCCGCTTTGAACTGTGATTATAATTTGAACCTTGCCGGTTTATAGATCGCTGATAACATTATGCCACTTTCGAGATTGAAAATAAACAAGACGGCCGAGGTTTACATTTCGTAGCATCCGAGGTAATAATTTATACACGGTGCCATCGCCATCATCTGTTCAGCCCCTCCCCGTACGCGAACAGACGAAACTTTAAGTAAACTGTTACCTTGTTATATATCTGCATGAACTTTCATGAGGACATAGTACAAAGTTTGTTGTAGTTAGAAACAATAGATATTAGAAAGAATTGGTAAAGAATCATCCCATTTCTTCTTGTTCCCCATAACTCCCCTTCTCATTACACCTTATCTGATTGTTATACACTCAATCACTGGTAGGATTTTACTGGATCTCGATAACCGGTTACTAATATTACAAACAGCTACTGCTGAATTGTTTAGAAATTTAAAAAAATCGTCCACTCTTTCGTTAAGTAGGTGTATATTTTCTCCTCAATATTTACCAGTTCCTAAAAATTTGAATCAAGGAATTAAATTATTATTCAAAATATTTGGCACTGTTATTTATTTACATTGCATTTTCATTTACCTCTTTTTATAGCTTTTCTGATCAGAAAAATAAACGTAAAAATTAGCCATATTTGACTCAAAAGTGCATTCAAAATAATGAGCATATATTACAATAGTTTGAATCTACCAATCTGTGTTCCCAATTTATCATCTGGATTGCTCCAATTCCTCCCTTCGGAAGAATTCCCTTCAGGTCGAGAACCTCTGATATAGAACTATGAGTAAGGAAATCATTTCTCTGCTAAACTATAGATATTTCCTACCTTTATGATGATGAAATTATCCATGATAATATTATTATAATAATATACCTATAATGGACCCTTTTTGTGAACCCTTTTTACAAAAAATTGATCACCCAAGGTCCCTGATTTCATTTCATGGATTTGCATGGAATCGTTACTTACATTTCCTTATTTAATTTCCGAAGTATGATATAACCAGTTTGTGTAGAAGGTATTTGTTGTTCGCCTGGCGTATTTATAATGTGGTTTTTATCAACCGCTTATCGTGCAGCTCCTTTCATCGCGGTTTCAGTATATATCCTGGGGGAGCAGTCGACAACTTATATACTACCACGTTTGTCGATTCAAGTCATTTTTGTAGTCGAGAAGAACTTGTTAGTTGCTTGTTGGTGCAAATAATGAATTCAATGTATACTACCTTACTGCTGTTTTGCTCTGTAGGGGCGATCTACGCCGACATTATTGGAGACAGTTACGGTTTGATTAAACCTGTGGAATCTAGGAAACCTGAAGGTTTTTCTCTAGACTTTCATTTGATTGTATATTCTACTGAATAACCATTATTGATATTACCGAATACCATATTTAGTAATTTACCGTCAACAAATGTTATTGTACAGGATGCAAGAAACAGTCAGTTCCACACGGACGCGTCACAGAAAAGTTGCCAAAAGGAAAGAGGCTTTTCTCTACTGGTCAAACACTCAGTGTTGAATGTCTTGGTGGGTACGTGAGAACAGGACCTCGTATAGCAGAGTGTTTGGCTGGGGGTGTTTGGTCGGTGGTATTACAATGTTCAAGTCGACAAAGTAAGTCCTAACAAATTTTTTATCTCCATGAAGTTACATTGATTGAATGATTGAAGGTGTCCATCAAGTCTTTTTCCACTCGCATCATATTTGCGTTTGCAGTATTATTTTCGAATTGGGAAAGGACTTCATTCACAACATGTATATTGATTTTACGCTAACTTGATTCAGAGAAACTTTCAATTTGCAAAATGACTGAACTCAAATTGGGTTACTACCTACCAATGAAGAAAGCGTACGGACCTGGAGAAGTAATCACTTGGCATTGTAACGAAAATAATTATCTGGAGGGATCTGCTACGTCTGAGTGCGGGAGAAATGGACATTTCGCTCCGAAAAAGCCAACATGCATACGTAAGATGTTTCTGGTTCATGCCCTCATTCCAAAATTTTCTTTCATATTGGAAGTTCTTGATCAGATATGACTAAAAATTGGAATTATCGGTTCAATAGATAAGGTTCAATATTACCTATCCATTTGAAAGTGCAGACAATATAATTGACATCTAACAGACCTAGGCGACGTATGCATTTAATATATCTTCTTCTTCTTTATCATAGCTAAGGCTGGAGAAGATTCTAAGCATCCTAAGCCTTTTATACCGCATGGTCCTGGCTCTTACGTTCCCGGCAAGTACACATGTCAATTGCCAGACCCTCCAATTAACGGACGCATAACCATTGTGAATGGCCAATCCGGAAGTAGTATTCAACAGATTGGACAAGAAATCAAATATGTTTGCGACAAAGGATTCCGCTTGAAGGGTTCAGAAAGATCGACTTGTCGACAAACCTTCGGGTTTGTTCCAAATCCTCCGACTTGCAAACGTAAGTCTTACGTCAGTCAAGTCATTTCACGTAAAATATATGAATGTTACTTTTAACATGTGGCTAATTACTTCAAAGGTGTCGAATGCCAATTCACGCCGTTGAAGCCGCAGTACGGAGATTATGTCGATCTTCGTACTGAATATTACTACGGAGACAAAGTTGAGTATGTTTGCGACGAACATTATACTATGATCGGTGTCGACTGGGCAATATGTCGGGAAGATGGACAGTTTTCTTCTGGGCCACCTATGTGTAGGGGTAGGTTTGCAGAATAACTATAGGTTACTGATAGGCATATTGTAGCGGAATAAATATCAATTCATTACAATAAATCTACATGGATTATTAACACGAAACCATATACCAGCACACGTCGAATTTCAGATTGATTGATTGATTACACAAGTACATTGACTTCCTTGTTCAATACTAAATGTTACTATTTCAGCCCCAACGTGCAAGTTTGACTGCAAGAAAGTGAAAATCAGGACAATATGCCAGTGTGACAAATTATGCGTTGTGAGAAAAGATTGTTGCGATGATTTTGATCAGCATTGCAGTAAGTAGTTTTAGATAAAAATTGTGAATTCTTTCTAATGAATTGGGTAGTTGCTGTAAGATGCTGAATCTCTTTTATAGGAAAGCTTTTTTACTGAGAAACATCACGCACTGAAACTGAGCAGTATTGAAGAAAACAATTAATCTTGCTTCTTCAAAACTTTGGATTCGTATTTTATAGACATACTACGTATTAGTTGGTGATTTAATTAAGTTTGCGGTGTAAAATAGAAGAATCAATGCTTTCACTCATATTAAATGTAGAAAGAAGATAGCTACTTTGTCTCATTCGCTTGTTACTTGTATAATCGAGGTATGACACGGTGTGATTATCGTCAAATAGTAAAGCCCTATTTGATTAAATATGAATAATAATGCCAAGTCGTTTCTGATATAGCACCATGTATAAACACACCACAAATTTAACATTCCATTGAAGAACAGGAAAATACAATTAAAAATTTCAGCTTAAAAATTCAGTAATAAAATTAGTCTAATTTTAAATGTTATATTGAATTTTATTTTCCTCTAACGGTTCTTGCTAGTGGTTAGTTACAAAGTTTCTGATTTTGAATATCACTATAACATGACATCTATGAAATAGGCTTCAGAAAAAATCCCGCTGAGAGCGGTTCTTCAAGTATGCACGATTACTTTCAACCACTATATGTAGTCCATGCAGTTGTTTACCTCACGTCTAAGTAGTATTACAGCCGAAAATAGAAATTAATTCGATAACTTGTTCAAATCTTGTAAACAAAGTACTTCATTAAGTTAAGTTCAGCTTGTTTTTTAACGCCACTGTGAAGCTGATACAAAAATACTTCAGTGATTCTCCTTACTCAAGTGATTAAGAAATTTGGGTGATTGAATCTATAGTCTTCCGAAATTTCGTTATTATCGTATGGGCATATAACGGAGTTCGTCATTAATAAACGACGCAGAGGACGCTCATGAGTAAAGGTAAGTTCGGGTAAGTTTTCTATTTGAAAATTTTAAATATTTCGAATTATCACCCAGGGCTCATTTGCGAACAACTCTTGCCAAATATAAATAGATAGTTTATAGCGCATAGTTTTTGATTCAATTCAGCCGTATCAAAATTTTATTATTCTTTCGCGTGATCTTAATCGATCGATAAAACCCGTTTGTCTAAATATTGTTTCAACGACGCGTCTTCTCGGTGCAACTTTCCGCGTTTTTTATTTAAAGATCTTTATCTAAAATTGACGAAATGTTACCGTAATTGCACCATTATGTTTTTTATACGAAAAAATCGTCTTCTCTTGGCGATCGCCACCTGTGCACGAGCATATAAAACCGCACAATTGCCGTATCCTAATCATTTTCAGATCACCTGATTCTTGCGGTTTGATCTCCTACCAAAAACATGAAGTGGTTAATGCCGATTCTGTTGATGTGCTGTACTACAGTTGTTATGGCAGGTTACAAAACCAAACCAAGAGGTATTATAAACGTATTATGATATATGATATATCAATAATTATTAGAAAATGTTACTGGTTCTCATGGCTCGTTTATGCAAGCGTTATATTACTATCAATACACTACAATACTACTTTATACCCTATACACAGCAAATAATAATGGAATTTTCTCGATCGTTGAGCGTTGCAGTAACATCCAATGAAAAGTATTGACTTACGGAGGGAGAATTTATTTATATTATTTTATTTTACTCTTCAGGTGGATGTAGACCACAAAAAGTTCGTCATGGAGTGATTACAGGATCGCTCTCGAAAGGAAATCGTTTATTTCTCGCCGGAAAGACGATCGGAGTCAGATGTGTTGGAGGTTATGTTCATATAGGATCACCGACCGCAACCTGCACCAAAATGGGTGTTTGGACTCACGTGTTACAATGCTCGCCCAAACACAGTGAGTCAATTTTAGATGTATATTATGTTATGCTGTTATTATCATATATCTATTCATTACGTCCAATCACCATAACGTCGGTGTGTTTCAGAAAAGGGAAAAATATGCAAAATGACCGAACTGAAAATGGGCTACTACCTACCGCACAAAAAAGCTTACGGACCCAAAGACGTCATCACTTGGCATTGCAACGCAAATCACTATCTCAAAGGACCAATACATTCGAAATGCACACCAAACGGGTACTTTGCTCCGCATAAACCAGAATGCATACGTAAGCTATAAAGATTTCATTTTGATGGTTGTTTTAATTTTCCCTGACTTCGTTTCCTCGTCTCCCAGTTGCCTTCCTGGGAAATAATTCTTAACCTAATCTGGTTTTGGTTAAATATTCAACAAAGCTTTCCTTGTGAGAAAAATTCAAAACGACAACGAGAATTATTAACAGCCTCATTTTTTCCAGCGTCGGGCGGAGGTGATGGTGATATTAAGCCTTATCTCCATAAAGGGCCGGGTTCGTATGTCTTAACCAAGCACGCATGTGAGGTACCACACGCCCCAGAAAACGGTTACATACATAGGGTGAAACCAGGTAAATATCGCTACCTGTCTGTCGGAAAAGAGGTCAAATTTGGATGCAACAAAGGATATCGATTGGACGGTTCTGAGAGATCTGTATGTGAACGAGGAAGAGGATTCAATCAACCCACTCCAAAGTGTCAACGTAAGTATCAACACATTACGACATTGGTGGACCTGTATTTAATTTCTATTCATTAACGTGGATCTAATTATTTCAAAGGTATCCAGTGTCAGTTTCAGCCATTGAAACCACGATACGGCAACTACGTTGATTTGAAGACCGAATATTACTACGGCGACAAAATCGAATACGTTTGTGAGAAAAATTACCTAATGCATGGAATCGGCTGGGCTGTTTGCCAAGAGAGCGGCCAGTTCTCATCCGGACCACCAGATTGCAGAGGTGATAAAATCTAATGTTATAGAACGAAATGTGCGTTCGTTGTAACAGGGTTAAATCAAGAAGCAAATTTTGCTAGGCTGTATGGAGCAAGTCATACTGACATTCAATTCAAAACCTTACGACAACAAATATGGCTCGCTAGCATAGCACGGCATTGTTTTTTATTATACATGTGTATGATTATCATACACTGTAGGTATTTTTGTACAATATAAAATTAGAATTGTTCATTTTCAGAGCCATCATGCACACGCGATTGCAAATTTATTAAAGACAGAAAAACTTGCCAGTGTGACAAAAAGTGTGTCATAAGATCCGACTGTTGTAGCAATTTTGATCAGCTTTGCAGTAAGTTGTTGTCCAGTTTTACCTAGTTTCATAATTTTATAAATGAACGTAAATTCGGTTCCAAATTGAACCAACTTTCTTATTTGTGCCTCATGTACCAATGGTTAAAGGAGACGACACACTTGGGAATTCCTTTAATGAATATCCCACAGTGGATATCTTCTGTGATAATATAAATGGAATGTTATACAGAATAGTGAAAAGATTTTCTCACTTTTTCACAGGACACCTCTTCTACTAGGAAGTTTTTTACTTCATCAGTATCGGAACTGTTCAACATACGAATACGGGAAAGGAAAAGACTTTTTATGTACGGATACATTAGCACATCTAACAAGCATGCTTCGTTTTAGCGGGTGGTTTAATTATGATATTTTGTAAAATCAATTTAATGAAAAGCGTGTGTAACGAATAATAAAGCAGAAACTTATAAATTGCAGTTATACTGTTACTCAGAGAGAAATTTAGTAGGGCGGCAGGATTTGGATATACGTCAGCTTTTCATTATATTCCCATCAGTAAATAGATTACTGGAGTCTGTAACTCTATTACAGATTATTACATATGATTAAAGAATGTTTTGTTATTGCCAAAAATACGTGAAGCGTGTTGATTTACCTTTAAGGCTGTAATTAATAATTGCTACAATGAGAGGGGTTGATAAGACAGCAACAGTACTGAGTTTTAGTATTATCGTGTTTGTGGTTTGATGCTGGTATTTTTAGTTGTAGTAGTTGTATAGTTATGTAGTTGTAGTTGTCGTATGCAGTGTAAGTTGTATGTAACTTGTATACATTCATTTAGTGACGACTTCCATATTTGATGTCCTCGTTCATATTTGTGATAGAAAACTGATGTAGAAAACGTCCATAGAGCCAGTGTAATTTGATTAGCTATCTCATTCTTATTCGATCAAGTTGGAGATTAGTGTGAGAACCACAACCAAAAAAGCAATATTCTTGCAACAAGATTCCTTAATTATTGCATCAGCAACATAGAATTATAAAATAAAGTTTTGAGAGTTTTTTTCCTCTTTGCATGTTGAAAATATTTACCTTAAAGAAACAGTGAGATAAATGAAAGAGTGACCGAGGTAACTTCTTTGTCCCTCTACTCTGCAAAACAAGTTTCATGGTTAATAGTTGCTCGATATCTCGAATCTCAAACCCTTCCAGCTATTGTAGCAAGTTAATTGAGTGTATCACATCAAAATAAACGACTCCTATTTTGCTGCAGGACAGGTAACGTTGCAAACCGTTCTGTCCCGTCCTGCGATCTCCAGGTACGATAAGAAGCTATGCAGAGCAGTTAAATTCCGGCTTTGCTATCTTTAATTTCGATATTTGGGTTATCGATGGAAAGTTTTATTTTAACGAAAATCAAAACAATTCGTTTATAATGCCTGTAACGAACGATGCTACATTTTATTTTTTTACGAACGTTTCAAATTCTTGTTGGTCAAGGTCGTCAACTCACCCCTTAAATTGATTAGAAATTCTGATAACGCACATTAAAATAATACCGAATAATGCTTGAAGGTATTACAATATTTTCAAAATAAAACGTGCAAAAGAAAGATAATTCTGCTGATACTTCACCAGATTGTTTTGCCGCTAGCTTTTAGCCACGCTGTACCACAAGCGACAAGATAAATTTTATCTGTATGGTATTTTTAATATCAACAAGTGTTTTTCTTCCAAGAAGCACAGTTGAAAAATGAATTATAAATAATCTATCTTGACTAATAATTACTATATCGGCAATCCTTTTATACAGTACAGTATAGTGAGAAAATAATTAAATTAAGGGAATCAAAACTGTATTTCCATCAAATTCAGACAGATTAAAAGCGCCAGAAAAAACATAATGACATCGACATAAGATAAATTGGCATGTATGGTAGAGAGAATCAACAAATCGTGCTTTGTCTGATGGGTGATGACGAGTAGGTGGGCTTCGGCGCTTTTTAGATTATTTGAGGTGAACGTCTTATGCCGTTCAGGTGTTTGTGAACAGCAGTGACTCCAAAAACACCTCGCAGTTACGAAAAGTTTAAAGTAAGCTCTTGTGCGACATCATCCAAAAATGTCGCATCAACTGAGTTCGAGTGCAAGCGCATCCAGGTTGTAACTTTTTATCCTAATCAATAACTGCAAGTTATAGAAAGGGATTTCAAATATGCATAGAATTCTTGTCTTTGTGCCCTAAACTATATATATTTATGTCAAGAATATTCAGTCAAAAGGCCGAAGTCTACTATAGCCTCTATCTTCAGCACCACAAACTTAGTAATATTATACTCGTATAATAACTTGTATATCAAAACCACAGTACTGTGAACTATTGACGTTTTTTCCAATTTGAAGAAAAGGGTAACGATATAATGTAATAACTTTATTAAGTAAGTTTTTTAATGATATTTCTTCATAATCAAAATATATCATTTTTCAAAAATGGCAGTTAAATATTCCATGTTCGCATTGCAACTCTGAAATCCATATCTGATTAAATTTTCTTGTACAGCCATGTTTTTCTCGAGGTATTCGTTCTGTTGATTGAGTCTCTGCATTTCGCTTTCAGTGTCTTTCACAGCGTGAAGTAAATTACGATAAACCGATTTAGGAACGTATTCTGTTTTCAGGCTTTCCTGCCTCTCTACAATTTCATCCAGTCTCAACCAAATCTCGGATCTTGATTTCGTCAGTCGCTGTTCGGTTCCGTGCTTTGGAGATGCTCCGTCTTCAGATGGTTTGTTCTTCTTCGGGGATGCCTTTCTTGGTAAGGGAATCATTCTACGCCTGTTATCTTCCTCTTCCTGTTGTTTAAGCCATCGTACTTTCTCGAGTAACATTTTCTCTTCAGCTATTCTACGATGTAATGTTTGATTATGCAACAACGATTGTTTTGCATCTTTTTCAAGATCCTCCAACTCTTTCTCAAGGTCATCACACTGGCTCACTAACGACAGATCTTTCGATTGCAAACTTGACAGTAGCTGGGACTGTTTCGATGAAATCATAGAACTAAGCAAGTATGAGAGATAACTATCGTATTCTGATTTGATTTCGCTAAACAGATTACCGAAAATACTTGAATCAATACATAAATCATTCCAGACTTCGTTATAGACCTGAAGTCTCTCAAAATTAACGTCGTCCACGAACGCATCGTAATCTTCGAGTTCCAACAAATTCCTCACGAGCTTTTGCTCCAAATGTTCGACTGCTTTGCGGCCATCGCATTTTTTGCCCGATGCTTCGCTCTTGTTGAGTACGTTTCCTTGAAAATCAACCATTTTGTTGAATTGATCTCGTCTCGTGATCCCAGCTAGGTGCGTTGTGAAAAATTTCGTATTCGTCACGTCATAGACCATTTCTTTTGCTATTTTATTTTCTAAATGTTGGGGATGACGTACTCGAAGTGACGGAGGTAAGCGCGCGCTCTCGTTCACGGCATAAAGAGCCAGTTCCGGAAGTCTTATTTCTTCTGGAAGAACGGCATGTTGTTGGGGATTGAACGGCAGTATGTATTTTTGTTTAGGTCGTGTAGGGGTGCCTGGTAACACCGAAAGAGATTGAGTTTGAACTCGGTCAGTTTTCTCTTGGCTACTAGAACCTTCTTCGATGCTTAATTTTTCGATTTCCGACAGCACGAGGGCTTCGAGTTTCATCTCTGCTTTTGTGCCTTTAAGTATCCCCCTGGATTCTACCTTTCTTTTAGATTTCCCTTTCCTGACTTTGTCTTTTGGCTTGCTTGTTGGCAGAGCACCTATTGTGCCCGCGCTGAAATCTAACAATGCATTTTTCAGAACTGTTATCTGGTTTTTGAGGATCGAATCAGCCCGTTTTCTGCTTCTGGCACTAACGGCATTTTGGTTTTCCAGAGTTTGATCTAACTTATGGTCCGACAAGGAACTAGCCCAAGATGTGTGGGTATCGGTTTCTCCATGGGGTAATTTGACAAGTTTGTTTGGATTCAAATATCCACTTGCGTAATCGGCGATATCTTTTTTCTGTGCTGTGGAAGTTGCTTCCAACAGTGAATGTAGATTATTGATTTTATCACTATGAGTGACTTGTTTCTTTGCCTTTTGCATTGTGTTTAATGTGGAGGCAGTAAAATAAGTTCCTTCAAAACATTGAAATTCAGGCGACCATAGCAATTTACAAATTCGGGAAGATTACCGGCGACATCAACTGTTTTCCTTGGACAAAACAAAAAAGAAAAGTTCAGTAGAATTTCTAAGCAGACAGTCTTATGTACTGTAGCATTAACAACTATATATCAATGAAAATATCCATTATATACTACAGACACAGGATTGCATCGACTCCGTCATGTACGGCGTTGCTAGGATACGCCAAATGTGCTATTAGTGAACCGTAACGGCGAACTTTTACCCGTTGCTTTGATTCGCAAAATTAAAATTGATTAACAAGTGAGGAAAATAATTTAAAAGAGCTATCAATTAATAAAATCTTTGGTTACTGAAACCATAGTCTCTAGAGACTATGTTAAAACTATATATTCACATTTTTCCAGTATAGTATTTTATACTATCTTCCATTGTACTTTACCTCTGTACTATTAGTACAGTACACTGTAAATAGTATATACCACGATTGTGGCTACCACAGAATTTTTATTTATTTATTTTAATTTCATTTGTTTATATCTGCTTAGTCTATAGTCCTCTTACTTTGTATTTTTTATCATTCTCCTCTTACCGATTACCTTCAAGTTTATATAATTGCTCCGTAGTTCTCAATATTCTTCTACATACAACGGGAACACTGTATTGTAATTGGGAACATTACAATCTTGATTAGGTTTGCTTCGAACGAATTGTGATGAAAATTATGAATGGTTGATTACTGATAGGTGGATGAGTTGAATTGTCGTTAACTTATCTGAAGGATTCTAGCATACTGCCTTTCAAGATGGAAAATGAAATTGAGAGTAATGAGTGTGATGAATCTACAAGCAAAGGTATACGTTGTTATATGCTTCTTGATAAAAGATTATTCTGATAAGATTACATTATCAGTATTACAGGCTAAGCTAAATGGTCAACCTGCCTCGGTTTGGGTGCTTTATATATGCCTAAATATCGACAGGGACAGAAGCACAGCTAAAAACATTATGGGAGCTGCAGCTCTATGACAATGAACACGTTATATAACAATATTATTTTTGTAATAAACCTTATGAAATTCACGGTCACGTACAGCAGAAACTTGGTTGGGTGGTCTGAGAAGCGAGTATATTTGAAAGGAATATATAATATACACATGGCGTTG
The DNA here is from genome assembly GCA_013436055.1 of Halocynthia roretzi. Classification (NCBI taxonomy): domain Eukaryota; kingdom Metazoa; phylum Chordata; class Ascidiacea; order Stolidobranchia; family Pyuridae; genus Halocynthia; species Halocynthia roretzi. The sequence continues at coordinate 471,286 of QRAM01000009.1, read as the reverse complement.
GCCGATTAATCGGTTTAGACGATTGGCCGTTCTTATTATGTGATTTCAGAGTCACATGTAGTGTAGAAGCAATATAGTTTCATGTCTATTTATGAAGTAATATGACATGAATTTGTAATAGATAAAGAGGACAACATAGTTGTGAAAGAGAACGAAGAAGAGGTAAAAGATGAAAATGAAAAGAAGAGTGAGGAGATGGAGAAGCAATTGGAAGAAGAAAAGGTAATGTTGAGAATTTCTTTTGTTTTGATTTCCAAGAAAAACAATTTCCTTACAATATTTTATCTGTCGCTTCAAAGGAAATGGTTGATCAAATGTTGAAAGAGGCAACGGAACGCTGTGCAGCAAAATCTAAATTGCGATCAGAAAACCAAAACGCAGCTGAGAAACAACCAGAGGAAGAATTTTTTCACAAGTTGGATTCCAGCTTGAAGAAAAATACGGCCTTTGTTAAAAAGCTGGTATGTCATTTTTTATTGATTTTAGTTAGTTTAGAGTTGAGACTCCACTTTACATTAATTTGTATGTATCTGCAAGAATTTCTGTATTATTTCAGGTACCCCAAATATATTCTCGGTAGATTGATTGAGCACATATTCTCATCCGAATTGAAGAAATTGTCTCATTTTATATTTATTCTTATTTATATTTATTTTATGCTCTTTAATTTTTAATTTTAGGGAAAGCTAACCGAACAGCAGCGAGTATCCCTCTCCAATGAGTTCAAAACTCTAAACTTAACAAGGTTTATTCAAGAAGTGGTGAGCTCTTTTTTCTGTGAAATCTGTATCACGTACATGTCCTCGTTATTTTTTGTATATTTGCCATTCTTGTGTTTCAATTAACGTAACTTTTCAAACCTAGGTCTCCACTCTTACTGATGCAAAGCTGAAAATGTCAGATATACCATGTGCCGTCCACATCTGTTCTCTCATGCATCAAAGATATGCCGATTTTACTCCGCTCCTAATTCAAGCTCTTAAGCGTACTTTCCAGCAGAGGAATGAAGATAAAACAGTAATTGACTTTTTGTATGCTAAAAACGTTTATCTTTTCTGTACGAGTGAATTAAGCATTATGCTTTTGATTTTGTAGAATCTCGCAAACAACATGAGCAAACTTAGAACTGACCTTCGCTTTGCATCTGAGGTATGATTAGTTTTCATTTGTTAATTACATTATTTTCATGCACCATATGCTAGAAATATGCATGTTGAGGCTGTGGCATTGAGCATGTGGTAATTTTGTTAACTTAGTCTAGCTCTTAACCGTTAAGGGCATGCCTATTGCTAATTTCAAACAAGTAACTAGTGAGTCAGTCAGACGAGAAAAGTTGCAGTGGTACTAGCTGTTTATTTTTGATGTGAAATTTACGTTTCTCTAGAATTTTACTTGGAGCAAAATGCTTGTAACTTATAAACTTGAGGTTGTGAGCCTGTGACTTATTATGAAACATCTGTTGGGAATAGTATGTCCACATCCCTTGAAATTGCTTGTACAGGAACACCACTGATTTTCTAGCAACGAATTGACCGTCACAAAATTATGAATGCCGGTTCACAATGTACAACACTAATATAGCTTAATACAAAGCTAATTAGACTAATGTTAATAAGCCATGTATAATAGGGATTTTTGCTTAGTTTTCCACAACACATAACTTAGTATTTACAGAACAAAAAATGTAATATTTTATTTCGAGCAACCTGAAGCCATTCTGTGAGATAATTGACGATTATTAAATTGTAATACTGTAGCAATAGTAATGATACACAACAAAATCTGTAATAGCATATTGAAAATTAGTAGTATCTGAGTGATGAAAAACTGTGGCCTGCACAGTTGAGGTTCTTCAAAGGTACACCAAGCAAGTGAAAAAAAGGCTTAAGGTAATTGGTTGCAGAAAAGTTATTCAAATTAGTAGCACTTAGCATTCTATTTTCATGAGTTAGGAATTCTTATTGCTTGATAATGATCGTAATGATGTTATTCTATTGAGTACAATTCAAAAGGTGGTTGAATTATCAGACTACTATTTTTATCCCTTACCTCAAACTGAACTGATAATTTATATACAAGCAGTTTCATTTAGAGTTTTCTCATGTCAGATTTTTAGTAAAGTTTCAGTTGTCATCAGCGATGATGCCATGATGGGATTTTCAGAAATATGATCATTGTTTACTACTGTTGTTTTTTTTTTCGAGCATTTCCAGCTTGAGTGAAGACTGCTTTACCCCCTCTTACTACTAAACCCACCAGTCCATGGCGAAACTTTGTACGCAGTTCTCAGAACTGTACTGCAGAGGTATATTCACTTCATTTGTATGTCTATCCTTCAGCGAGTAGCAAGTCCAAATCGTAATCGCTATTTTTACCATGTCCAATTTCCCCTTCGTTTAAATAAGAGGACCCATGCGCGTATATGTCGTTTAAACTGGGATTTCCTGCGGGAAAAGGCAAAGGTTTCCTTAGCACGCTGTTGACCAATTTCCCGCCGGTAATATCGACGTTGTCGTCTTGCGCTGCGTTGCTGTTCGTAGACAGTGCCTTCTCTTCGTTTGCGTTCGGAATCTTCGACCACACTTCAGATGGAATGATTTGCATCGTTACGCTTTTGAGGGAATAGTCTTTGCCTCGCCATTCGTCCCAGTGTACACTTGCTTTGTTTTGCTCTCCCGTGTCGTATTTGGCTTTGTACAATCCATTTAGATTGGAATTCCCACATTCGTCGTTGTTCGAAAAGAACCACCATCCTAATGTAGTAATAAACATTGTTTAGCTTTTTTGTCTGAAATCGTCAGTAGCCGGGAAGTAGTATTAAAAAATTACCTGAAGTCTTAGTTTCAGCACAGTGCCAGTGATGCCGTTCATTCGTATTATCCCTTCTGGTGCTGAAATGTCTTCCGTTATGTGGCGATAGAGAGTCACCCGCATCGCCACTGTACTCGCTAACCTGATATGCAGTGGTTCACGTACTTAATGTTTATTATTTCATCGAAATTTTTTATTCCTCAGATGCCTAGATATACTATTCAATAAATATCTAATTGTTAGTATGCTTACTTGAATAGAATACCCTTGACCATATACATAAAATTTATTATAAGTTGCAGTGCGAATATTTCCGTCCCAGTCTTCTAGAACGATGTTCAATGTATTGCTTATTCTCGCTCCCGAGAACGTTCGTAACGTTTCAAGTCCGATCCAGTATTCGCCGAATACGTCCCCGAATCCTTGTCTATAATCTTTCATGCCTGCAACAAGACACACACACACACTCTGGGTTATACCGAACCAAAAACGTTTCTAATGCGCTGTGATAAAGAATCACTATTTTTTAGTCATACTTCTATCGAAATTTTGCGATCCGTCTTTTCTTCGTTGGATGACCGTCCATCCGCCATAATCTGTCAAGTTGCAGAAGACCGGGCGCAATGTCATGCCCTCTATTACGTTATAAACACCGCTGCGTCTGTTTCCATTCTGCCAGACGTCGTGGCAATCTAGAAATTGAACTAGTGGTTATCAATTCTTAAAATACAAACGGAGAATCTTTTATCCGAAAACCTCCAAACTGCGTTAGCCTTCGGTCCCATTCCCACGCTTCCGAAGTCTAAAAACACTTTCGGTCCAAACGGACAATTTCGAATAAATTGTTCTCATCATTTAATAAATCCAGTATTACCTCTCTGTGATCCAATTGGGCTCCGTAGTTGTGAAGCTAAGCTGGTTATTATATTGGTCAGTTTCATAACTGTTTCCTGAGAGTCTCCTAGGTCCGTACTTAATGTTTTAATGGTGTCTCCTTGGGTCGCCGCCTATAACGTGTATATCATAAAATAAGAGATTTGTGGAAAACGTAACTCCATTAGGTAATCCTCCATAAACTCTATGCAAACATACAATTTTCGTCAGCTTTCCAATAGTCGCGTTTTGATCACGAATCACTTTAGCTTGCGTATTGATAAGTGAAAAGTAGTGTGACGTTGTCATGGCGATCGCTTCGTTATCTTCCGCTACGCGAAGAACAGCGCGAGTGACGTTCGACATGCGTTGCTGTTGGTGGCGTAGCACGCGGGTCAGTCGACTCATTCTATCTTCGATTCCGATTTCCGCCAATGCAAACTGTCGGTATATAAACAGCTGTAGATTTATAATATTACAGGGCACTTATGGTTAATGGATCAATTGGCACTGTCTGCTAATGCCCTTCTTTTTAGGGCACATCTCTAACTCGCGTTAACGCATTTTATTTACTATATATATGAAGTTATTCATCCTTGAGAAAATTTTCGAAATATTCTTTTTGAATTTTAAACCTCAATATGATTAGATGGAGTCGAAACTTATCTTGAAATGGGAGAATGTGTTTACATTTTCAATAACGAAACTTAGATTTCATTAGATTAGATATTCTAGGATTATACTTCGCTCATTTGTAAACTACAGTAACTGTATATTGCTCAAACCACGAGGTATGCACATCTTCCAACGACCCATATTTACATAGCTTCCTTAGTCGAGGTAGTGAACAAGATCGTAAGAGTAATATAGACTGGAATGTCTCAGAACTTCTATTGATTCCTTCACCTAATTACTAACCTGTAACTGCTGCGGTGAGACTAGCTTATTGCTCTCGGGGGACGGTTCGTCGGACGGATACTAAAAAGACAAAGTTGTATATAGTGTGAAGATACATTTGAATAACAGAATCAAGGTTGCTTTTAAATATAATTGCTGTTCTCACCTGTTGGTTGTATCGCTTTATTGCAGTCAAGTTCGTCTCGTATAGTTTTTGCCTTTCCAAGATTTCGTCTATATCATCTCTGAGCCTTTCTAATTCGACTTCCTTTGATAATTGATAGTCCTTAAACTCTTCGTGCGTGGTTTGTATCGCCTGTAATAAATCAAACTGACCTATGACCTGTAGATATCTATAAATGTGTATTATGTGTTTCTATTTTACTTTTCGCGCTAGCTCTAGCATAGCAAAGAGTTAACCTTCAGATATTTATTAGCTCGACTATCTTAAAAACGATGTAAGCCGATCGTTATGATCAGATACTGTCAACAGCACAAGCGATGCTTTGTTGTTTTGAGGCTTAGCTTAAACTCATGCCAAAATGCCGACAGCCAATATAGCTGTTTACACAAGTCTGCTTGCACTTGGCGGTGACGGCCTTCGGCACGAAGAAACTTCGGTTCAATAGGAAGGGCTTTTACTGCCGACGAAAATTGCTCTCACCTAGGCGTTACTATATAGTATAAAATAGCAGGGTAAATGTGTTAAGGAATTTTCGGAATTCAACCTTGTACTTTCACCTATGTTGGATTATTATATATTTTTTTCAAGAACCTATTCCCGACGTTAAGTGGGAGGCAGCTTAATTTGTCACTCTAGAATGCGTTCAATTTCAATTTCACTTGCAACATATCTCACCTCGTTGGTGCTCTCCAGAGCTACAAATGTTCGATTCAATCCCATGTTTTGGTTGTGGTATTGTTCACCCAAGGTTTCTGATTTTTCTTGGAGTTTGATAATAGCCTGATCCGAGGATTCTACCTGTGACAACGAATATTAAAGCGCATTAGTATCGCTAGGCTCATCACCTGCTTTCTTGTTTGATATTGTACAGTCGAAATATCGTTGTCATAAAGAAATTACGATTTCATTCAAAATTCAATTCACCTTTAATCTGCAAATATATAATATCACCACGTACAGTTCTCGCATGGGTGCTAAGCAATGTCACGAAACACTTGTTATATTTTAATACACGACTTTGAAATAATAACAAACTAATAATAATAACCAGTAGTAATAACAGCTGCTATTGGTTTTGTGAGCAAGAAGTTATACTTTTAACCCTAACTATTATCTGCTGGGTTTTCGTGCTATCTCTCTGGCAATCTTCCACTGACGTCACTAAAACGTCATGAAATGTTTTTCTTAAAAAGCAGCGTGTAGATTATGTGCAGTATATCTTCTACAGTGGTACTTGAAAATGTTTATAAAACTTTTACGTTAGCACTGTACCCCTTTGTTTTAGACTTGATTAAAGTAGGTAGCTTGTTTTAAAAGCTGGAAAAAATAAATAAGGAAAGATGTATTTGTAGTTATGGATAGACTTTACAATGGTTCATTCGTAGTTAAGATCAACTCTATTTATATTGCGAGATGTAAATGTCATTCAACGTTGTTTGGGAATGATGGGTCAGGTTCATCAGTTTAAATATATCAATTATGGTGATTGGTCGTCATATGGTTCAAATATCAAGTAACTAGTATGTGTTGCTTTTGAACCCACCTCCCGCCCTACGCTATAGATTCTTACCATTGACATCATATGATTGGAGTTATTCATCAAACGTGACATGTTTTTCCGCAGTTCGCTTAGTATTTGGCTGATGTTTAGAATTTCTTCTCCGTAATTTGAAAGTCCTCCATTGACTGAGTTCACGAATCGTTCATGGTTTGAAATCACCGTTGTGAGGTATTTAATCTTTTCCGCTTGTCTGAAAACGAAGGTAATGTCTCAGAAGTCTCAATACAAGGCAATCGAACGTTTCCCATTTATTAAACTTATTTTGTTTCGTCGCAAAATTTTGACTAATTCTAGAAATTATGTGTCAGGTTTGGAACGTGCTTATGGTATGAAGCATTTCAGCATTATATATAACCCCAGCGTTGAGAATCGATTACAACATTCACTGTTTCCCCTCCATCAGCTCTTGTAAACCCTACTCGGCAGTTTTGCTGTCGGTGTGACCGAAAATAGCGAATTCCTCACTTTCTATTAATATAATACTTTGGTTGCTGCCTCCTTACCTATTCAACGAACCGTCAATCTTGGTTAATTGACTCAGTTGCGACGATAATTGCAAATTAAGCGCAGTTGTCAGTCGACGTTGATGTTGTTCCATGCTCTTTGACATGCTCTGTTTCTGAGCATGCAACATATCCATTTCAGAGCGAACTTGATTCTAGATAGAGGAAACTCATCTTGGTGAAACTGTAGGAGTCTATAACTAAGTATAATGTAAGAAAACTTAATATGTAATTTTTTATGGTAATCTGGATCTGTACTGATATATTGACTCTATTAAGACACATCAATAAATGGCGATCCTCTGACTTACGCCCAAGTTAGCCAGATGATTTTGCTGGACCAGTATTTGGTTGGTCATTTCTGCGATGTTTCCTCTGGCAATTGTATCCAGCTCTTTAAGAGCTCGCGTCTCTTGTTGAGAATTCCGGTGGTGGTTTTGAATCAGACTTGTAACTAAGGGAAGCAGAACTTCCATCTCCCTCTGCAAATGAAAAGCTTGATTTTGATCGGGATCACATTGTACAATCGAGCATCAGTACTTACGCTTATTCTGGAAAGGTCTTTGGTGTTATTCACAGAGAGTTGGTAAACCTCAAAGTATTGGTCGTCTTGACTTCCTTGGTGTATTTCGATTTGTTCAATTTTCTTTTTCGCGGTTTTCTGGTAACTTTAACAAACAAGATTGTAAATATTCACTGAAATAGCAATGCAACTCGAGTGGAGGAGACGAAAAACCGCAAAGGGTACCAAAGGGGTACTTGGCTTGCCAGAACAATGCAAAAAATCTCGTTATAGGTTGTTGTATGACGAAACTTACACATATATTCACGCCACCAACATAACTAAAAACCTCAATTAGGATATCAATGATCGATAATATCTTTTTTATAACACCCATATAATGAAAGTAATATCCACTATTATTTCATGGTCATTCGACTGTATTCAAACATTCAGATATTACTGTTATTCGTCATACTTACGTAGGGGTATGGAATAATATCTAAACATGATTATTTCATATTTGGTTGTCCTGAAATGTCTCCCACTATCTTGATTTAAATACCTTTACCATACGAACTAATTCAACTACTAACAGCGAGAAAAACACAACGTAGAAAAATGCAGGGTATCAATTTCTTGTTTCTGTATGGGTTGCAAACTCACACGAAAAGTCCAAAACTGAACCTGCTTTAGTTTTTCACTGATCCAAAAAAATTGATAAACATTTTTCAAACGAAACAATGGCGGTATTGTGCTACGGTCGTAGTAACGAAACTTCACACCGTACCCTTGAATAGTCAGGTTAGTTTTTGCACTCGAGTAAATGGATATCGACAGAGTTTCCACGGAACACCAGTTCTACAAAATGTCCTCAAGTAATTTGAACAAATTTTTAATAAACTCACTCCTACGTAATTTTATAAAGAGTGGAAATGTGGAAAATTAAAAGTGGAATTATTAAATTTGGTATCAATATATTTATTTCCTGATTGTTATCTTTAAATTTTATGGTATCTACTGTTGCCTGGGCTTGGTCCTAGTTTGGAATAAAACCGCTGTTCAAAATAAGGCATGACCTTTCGTCCTTAAATTTTTCAAATTCAAACTGATCAACGAGTTTACGAGTACTCTGGTATAAACTATAATTCCGTGAACTATTTTTCTGCTTTCAATTTATCAGCATTCCTCTAGTTAGTAGGTCACATGAACGCAAGTAAAGGTCAAAGGTATCGAACACGCACCTTGACTTCTAGACATCGAATTTCCGGTTAATCTGAGCGCATACCGTCTTACATATTCCAGCAGTCGGTAGTAGATTGCCTGATATGGTTATCAAAATGCTACCAGTTGTTCACTTCATATCTAATTCCACTTATGCCTGTTCAGGAATATTTACAAGTCTACGCCTTCGTTACCTATAGTTTTTTTACCGCTCTCAACTGAATGTTATTATTCCTCCAGCCAGTTGATCGACGAAAGTACTTTGATGAATCCGGTAGACGGTAATAATTCCGGTAAACTATAAACTCTGCTTCTGCTTTTCGATAGAGTATTTGTTTCTAGGCAATGACTCCTATTATTAATAATCCACTATTATCCCGTGTGAATACTATCATTATTATTACAACATATCTATATCGACTGTTCAAATATTTATTCCCATTGAAGCAGGCCCAATTATTACTGGCTTCTTACATCTTGGTTATATTGTCTATCCATAGACCCTCATCTGATAATCGGCTTTGTAGTTTGTTTCGTCTTTATTTTATTATTTTCCTAGTTTTGATAATGCTCACGTGAGAATTCTACCTAGTTGTCGTGTTTTGGAATGCAAAATTAATTCCTGCTATAAATGTTGTTAGCATACATACCTCGACAACTCTTGTGCCTGTCTGCCGACCTTTCCTATGACCTGACTCAGGTTACGATTAATTGAATCGCACTGTCCTCGTAGTTTCCGCATTTCCGACTTGACTCGAAATACACCTTTCCAAATTCTTCTGCGCTCTTCCCGACTGAAGATTGAAATAATTAAGTTGGTCATTGAAGGAAGATTTTTTTTATGTAAAGGCTGTGATGATGGATCCCTCGAATATTGAATTGAGTTATAAATGGTAATAATATTAATTAAAGAAATATTGGGGCAAGCTATGCCTTGTATGATTTGAAATATCTCTTTTAATGTCCTACTCTGCTTGGGTTTGTTTGTCACTTTCGCCCAACAGGATCACACCACACTGACCTTTCTATTTAATATACAGTCACAACGATATGATGGATGATTATTACGAGGATAGGAAGAAATCATTACAAATGTTTTGCAGTTTATTAATAGAAGGAAAACTGGAAATATCTAAATGTCAGTGCTAAAAACGATAAGGTCACATACCTTGTCTGCTCGTGCCTCGTTAATAAGTTTGTAAATCTTGCAACACCTTCTCGCACGGTCGGATAGTAGGCGATAAAGTAGTCCAACTTTTTAAGCAAATCAGCATAGTCGATTTCCGTGTTGGCTCTATGACCATAAGCATTACATCAAATAATTTAATTGTTGTCTATATTTAGTTACTTTGTGGTAATATTTATTACCCGGATGAAAAACTGCATTCTTGTGGCAAAGAAGAATGCATGTTAGTTTATTATAGAGGTAGTATTGTTGAGTTTAATATCATGTAACTATAGTTGAAGCTAAAAGAGTTCAACAGGCGGTGGTAAACTAACAGTATTGGCAGCGTGATACTTTTGACGAGTGCGTGGCAAGACGATTCACGAATCTATGAACTATCCACTGAAATTTTTTCTATGGTTTCACAGCGATCTTTCAATTACATAAATTCAATCATTACATCGAAGAAGATAGGATACTATTTTAACTGAATATTTTACTTTTTGAACCAAATTTAATCCTTTAAATATTATTTCATATCTCAATATATCATTAATTTTCCTGTAGATAACTACAAATGTCATTGTTAACGAATTCATGATATATATATAGATATGCACTACGACACTACGTCATTAATTGGTTATAGAAGCCGGGACGTAAGCTGGAGATAATGCTTTAAGTATGATGACAAACAACACGCAAAGGAATATAACTCTCATTAAATTATTAAAGAATTTAATATTATTTTAGCAATACTCTGAGAATTGTTAGCACTATCCTTCTTATATCCCGTGGCAAAAACAGACGCAGCCAAGAAATTACCCACAAGGCAAGCACATGATCGCAATCAGAAATAAATATGACAGCAACGCCGCAACGCGGTAAGACGGCGGAAATACGATGTAAACAGAAAAGTAGCGCCAAGTCAAATCTGACGTAGCGCGGGGTATAGCTGTATATATATATATATATATATATATATACCTATATATGATGATGATTCGATATATAAAGATTAATCTCTGTGTTCATGGGCCTAAGGCCTCTTGTGGATATTTACACGAAAGCTAAGACGCCGCTGCTTCAAATCTTTCTTATGTTCTTATGTGTATAAACGTTTGTACCTGATTATTGACATTACTTTTTAGTGTGATTGTTTGCTGCACTTAAAAACCCGCTTGACAAACTGTCCAGAAGTTTTTGAAGTGCCTCGATCGAAGGGGATCGATAAGAGCCTTACGTCACATTCGCTCAGGGCGTTCACGTTCTTTTGGATCTAGTATACTCAGATCATATTAGTAGACCGGTATTGTAATTTCTTACAAGAATGCGGCTGAAGTGCAATAAACCAAATATCTTGAAGTCACGGTCAAACGAAAGCCGCAACCACTTGCGAACAAAGTCGAGTGCGTGACTATGTAATGACACTGTGTCAAGTGGATAGCTTTATTTTGTGGCCACTAGAAAACAATTGGGTTAATGACTCGTATATTGCCCAGTACAATATTGAAATTGGGTATTGGAAAAGTGTTTCGACCTACTACTACAATTTTCTACGAACTCCTTTGAAAGACATTATAAGCCCTAATCCTAGCACCCATCCTCACCTTACCTATCGAGGACTATAGTAGCAGCTTTTCCCTACGAGTGCTTGTAGGTGCTACTATGTATGTCACGGTGAAAATTTGTCGTAGGAATTGATCCGGTGCCCCTGTCATTTTCCGTAAGTTCCCGGTTTCGATTTGCCATAGAAATTTTATTGTTATATCACGAACACTAATCGGTCGGCATTTTTGTTGCGCCAATGTGTGCGATACACTATACATACATATTGGAAAGATATTCATCGTAATCTTAATACGAATAGCTCCCATGTAGGATTGGCTTCATCGGAACTTTCGCATTGTTAAATCTGTGTTTCACTTAACTATCATCACATAGTTTGGTTCAAACCCGTTAACGTTTGACATTTGTGTTCTGCGCTTTGTGTGGTCTGTCGATTTTCTTAGTCGGTGTATTGACAGAGTGCAAGCATGCATTTAAACACATATATAGAGAAAATCGTTTACCTCATTAGCGCATGCAGAACAGACATATTCCGATTCTTCGATCGTCTTGTCGTGGGCCACGTCTGAATACGCCTTCCCTCCGTAGCTGGAGTGGTCATTTGTCGCTGTGTAGTCGCCTTCGCTGTAGACACTACGGGGGCAGTTTCTGTTGTAGTAATGGGTGCAGCAGAAGGTACTTTCTTGGCCGTGGTAGTTGTGTCTTCGAACGACATGGGGGTAGTCGTGAAAATTCTGTTATATCTCGTAATAGTCGGTTCAATTGGATTTTTTTGCGTCGTAACTATCCTACGGCCGGACGTTCCGATTGGGATTCGCTGCTTGATCACGGGTACGCGGTGTATGAGTATGCGTCTGCGCGTACCCGGCCGTATCCGCATAAGACGTTTCGCGGGTCTCACGAATATCGATTTTTCTTCTGTGTACAAAGAGCCGTCTGACCCCGCTACACAGTTTTCAAAGTCTATCAACATTAGCAGCATTAAAATTGAAATCCAAACAAACTTGAAGCTTAGTCTGTTTTGATAGGCATTCCTTTTCATTGTTTCTTTTTTAGTCTTCTTCTTTATTGTTTCACTTATGCAGTGCGATACGGAATTCATGTCTTGAGTATAAAGTTCGCTCTTTAATTAGACTTCGAGATATGCTTGTTGTTTTCTAATATGAAGGACTACTTCTAGCATTCGTTCGTTCGCAAAGGTTTCCTGTTTTGTACGATCATGGGCCAATATCGACTACGCTCGATCTCCAGCGCAACAAGGCGGTTTCAATAACCCGCAGATCACCAAACAAGCATGTCCCAGAAGTATTCGACGTATATTTGGCCTACGTGAGGTTGTCTACTCCAGCGCACTATGTGGTTAAGATATTACGTGGAATAATACCTAAACTTTTGAAAAGTTGATTAGTCAAAATTGAGGTTGACTTAATATAATTTGTGCTGTAATTTTATAATCTTTTTAGACTGCCAACACAAATTCCCTATCTAGCTGTTTCAGTATTCCTATTTACATTGCTAGACCTTAATTAAATCTTCCGTAATCTGTATTCCATAAAACGAATTACGGTTATGTCGTGACGTGTCTCTCTTAAACTTGAAAAACTATTTAAACTATCCGTATGTCGTGATCGAATTATATAGAACTGCCTGGGTCGTTCACATCTCTGTCTAACCTATACTAGCTGACTTTATTAACTTGTCTACTTGCGGTCACAGCATGAGACATTCTCCAGCAACGGCTCAATCCATACCACCACTCATCGCAATGCTTCATACTATAGCTAACTGTTGAAAACTGTCTGATTGCATCAGACATCTGTGCATTTGAGCGACGTCTCTAATCCACCTGTGTAATTTGCATTACAACAAATAGTAATGTAATATCTTTGGTTTAGACCCTAAACTATAAACCTTGAAGTTTACACGATTTTTCTACGGAAATACTAATTTTTACTTGCTAAGGGGTGATTTAGGTTACGAGGTTACGGGTTGCTGACAACACCCTGTTCAATATTTCTTTTTCAAGCTGTTTGTTGTAGGTCTTCAGTATACGATATTTCCCCTGTTGCGTGAATAGCTATATCAGTTCTCAATTGAAACTTCTATTAGTTCTGCTATTCTTCACTTCATTTAGTTATCACCAGTTGATTTCCTAAGTGTCAACCACTTGAAATACATATGACAGTTTACTCTACACAAGTCACCCGATACGTCGTCTGCTAAACTCTGTGCGCCTTAAACGCGGTATCTTCGATAAAAGCAAATCGAAATTTATCACCCTAATGACGCAATTCTTTATCTAATATTCTTCCCACGGCATTCACACTTCAATATATGACGTATTAGGCCAAATGCTCTGGCTGGCAACCGACACACTGCCGATCGTTTGCTATGACTCGAAAAGAGGTTACACTTTACTGTTAGCAGTATAGCTGCATAAAGAGTGGATAGATTCTCTTCTGCGCAATATTCCTTCTTAAATTAGTTTACGGCCTATTGCCTTAACCCTTTGCTAGCGCTGGACAGGAAATCGCATGATAGATTACGAAAATATTTTCATATATTGGCGGGTTTTCGAGCGCTTAGTTAAGGCATGTAATGATTCCTCCCTCGGAGTTCATCGTGGTATACATCAGAGGGAATCGTAAATCACGTTAATCTATTTTTTTCCACCTTAATGCTCATGCAACAAACAGTAGCTTATAAGGCACCACGACCGAGTCATTTTGAAAACAGAAAGATCCCAAACAGCTAACCCAAATGTCTGTATGCAGTGTTTGGAATGTAATTCTATTTACCTAACGTTTTCGCCAAAGCTTGGATACTCCAATACTATTTGTTTCAAATGTCTCTGTATAGATTCTTTCATAATTATTTCACCTTGGTTGATGTCTTTACTTGCTATTTAGTCATAAAAGAGTTAATAAAAAAATTACCGAAGCCCATATTACGCTACCGCTCAATAATCTTCTTACGCTGAATTCCTCTCTTTTAAGTAAGAACTAACTTGCCCCAAAACAACCATTCTTTTATGTACCGTTCAGCTATTTGTAGTATCGCCTACCTCTGTCGGCCTACTAAAAATTTGCAAATTTTCCTAAAATTATCTTCATTATCCCCAGACCTTTTACGCTTGCTGCAATCTGTTACCTGAGTCAATACGAGTTTTTGCTTCACCGTTTTGGTTTCACCGTTTTGGTTTAAAGTCTTTGTAGTTAAATCACCATTTGCTCTCCACCATCATTCAGTCTCACCGTCTTTCGCACAAGAACTTTTTTATCAGCCTCAAGTTTCTGCGGTCATCTCGCAGCCTGTCGTGTCCCAGAGGCAGCCTAGACCCTGTACTACATTATCCTTCCTTAGCATATTGCTGTCATATCAACGACAAAATAAAGATATTAAATTTCAGGTAATGTCTGGAATATGGCCTACTGAAAAAAGTCCAAGTTTGGCGCAATTTTCATGAAATCGAGCGATTTGAATCCTTGCCAATTCCGGCAGCTCACTAGATAGTTCTCTCTCTGTAGGTCATGAAAGTTTCAAAAACAGGAAGACGTGAAAAATACTTTTCTTTTTTGATCCCAGGCAAAAAGGAAACGCTACATCGTTCGGCGACGTTACCGTCGGCGTTTAGCATAACTTGAGCACTATTTCCACCACGATAACCGACAATTATTAACATGGTTGGAAAAAATTGTCTGAGAGAATGAAAATATGGTAATTAATGGCAACCTCAGAAAGCATAGGCTTGAAAAAACCTTCTTTGTTTGAACGTTGATCATATCGTCACAGTAGAACGACGACTACGACACGGCAATAGAATTCCACAACAGACTTATCGCAGTTTATATTTAGCTATGACATAGTCGTTCAGTTGGTAAAATAAATCATCTCCGTAACACTACTACGCAATCACTGTAGGACCTCAACTAAAGTCGTTTCAGTATAATGTTGATGGAAAAAATGGATAAATAACAAAAATACTAATGCTGTTATTATTCCAGATACTGGTTTCCAAGAGGTGGTTAGTTGTAATTATATGGTATTATCTTGTTGACTATACATTCATTTTGCTAACTAAAAAATAAGTATGTTATAAATCCCACATAATACCACAGGATGAGATTTCATCATGATGTCACATACTATATTGTTGTTCAAGTAACTAAAACTGTCCTATTTGCTTTCTCGGAAAGAAATTCATATTCTTCATTGCATTAAATATAGGTTTAATTAAATGTGACATTTTTATTTACTGAGCACCTCCAATGCAAATAGATATGTCAGACGATAATATTAATTATTCAGCTTGGGGTAATCAATTACAGATTACTTTTCCCACATCCCATCCCTCTTTCATAGATATTTTTTATTATAATATGGTTTAACTATCCATATTGTGGACATTCTCCCTATCAGATGAATGAAACTGATTGAAGATGAGTATGATCAATTGGCTCTGGTTGTCCTTTCCTTCCTTGTGACACCTCTAGGTAAAAATTTCATTTGAAAGTGTTACTTGCACTGCTAAAAGACAAACCTTAGAAACAAAATAGTCAATAAATATTGAGCTGTTTTCTCATAAATGCAGAATTCAGCATGTCTGCACCATGGGTCATGGTAAAGTTGCCTTTTCTCACTTTCACATGCTTGTTTAGTTATACAAATATTATACAGAACAAATATTTGCGTTGTACTTCCTTATCCTGATGTAAACTATTTGGTCTCACATTAATATTCACCCTTGACAAAAGACTGCAGTCATGAAATCCTATTTATGATTAAAAAACCTTCCCCTTTGAAGATGGTGTCCAAGGTATCAATTCAACCATGAATCACCACAGCTTTAACCTCTCTTGATATCTTTGTCAATATTGAAGATAAGAATTGAAATCTCTATGCAAACCTTATGCATAACTTGTATTATTTTATTTACTGTTGAGATTTGTATTTGTAGCAGTTTAAGGTTTTTATTCCGATTGTAAAGCATTTAATTTACCGAGACATTTACATATAGATGCATTGCCTTGTCAAATATTTCTACTTCAGGTAATTTTCACATAGCAACAGTTATCTTAAAGTAATCCTTTGAAAGTTGTCAAGTAACAATAATCAAATCCCATATGGAACATATTTCTTCACCATGTCTTGAATTTTTACAGTTGACTGTTGCCGGCATTTTAACTGACAAAGAAGGCTTAAAATTGGTTTACAACCAACTGTGTGTAATGACCACAGCTGACAAAGACAAGCATGAACTACTGTCTGTCGTCATAAGCTTATGCAAGCACTGTGGTGAGGATCTCGCTGGAATTATTCCAAGGAAGAGCAGGTAATGCTCGAGGATATTCTATGAACCATATTTTCAGTTTCTCCTTGAGTTGTAACTATCTATTTGTATTTACATTTGTATCTCAGAACCCTGACAAGCAAATTCGATGTGGAACTTCCAAAGAGCAATGTAAATACTTTATGAGGACATTCATTATATTTTACGATGTACTAAGTACAATTTTTTGGTTTTGTCAGATATTTGCTCCAGACAAGCAGAAGTTTTTCTACAATGCTTTGCTTGATTATTGGAATTCTGTATGTGATCACCTGTTACAAATGCACAGAGAACTTCAGAAGATAGATCGATCTAACAGGTGAACTACTGACGAAATGTGGTTATCCTTTATTCCGCAAACCGGATTTAAATATTGATGGGTAAATCGCTAACCCGTGCGAGAGACATCAATAAGGATATTAGGAGACAACTGAGCATGGAGCTGAGGTTTCGTTTTTAATGCGATAAAAGTTTACCACCACTGAAAGTTTACTACTCACAATTTAAAAAGAAAAAAGATGCATAGTAGTTCATTTCTAAAATAAACATAAATATCTCTTTACAGCGATCAGTCACTGAAGGTTTAAAACATCGAATATCATGCTATGCAATTGTGAGCTAATTGCATATGAAAATCATACCCATTAAAATTCTTTTCATATTTTTTAACTTTAATCTCAGCGAAGGTTAATCCACAAATTTTTAAATATCATGTTTACCCATAAGCGTTTTTATTATTTTGGCAAAGCCTGCTGCGGTAAAAGTACCACCAGCGTTAGTGCTAAACACAAGTAATCAAGCGTCATCAATCACTCTTTGTGATGTTTTTCGAAACTATTCTTGATTGAATACATGAAAACTCGAACGCTAATTTATCACTGCGCTCAACAAAAAGTTGTTTTGAAGTCGAAATCAAACTTGATAACTAAGTGAGTCTTCTTCAGATAGTCCTATGATTCATTGTCGTAGATTACATTTAGAAAGTCTGCAATATGTTCGCGGTACCCCGTCTGGCCTATGTGAATGTGTGAGAGCGTCAAGTTATAAAGCACTTAAGATTTTACAAGTTTACTTAGCTAGTGCATACAAGCCTACCTATACTTAGCTAGTAGTATATGCATAGAGGAACTACCGATAATAAAATTATACAATGTGGCTGTATTTTTTAATTCAATTTAATAGTTTGTATGTTCTTATCTCAGCTAGCACAAACTGTTACCGAACGCCCCGCATATAACCCTTACATTTCATTATATTTATACACAATAAATTTTTTATGTGACATATATGATCCAATGCTCTATATTACCATATGTCAGCCTTTGAATCTATCTTTTCTCATTTTAATCAAGGCAAATCCTTCAAAACAAAGGAGAACTACATGAAGACAGGACGAAAAATTTCCGTGAAAAACAATCTGCTTACATGAAGCTGTTGTTTAACTGCAATACATTAGCGGTCGGTATCTTGACAAATTGCTCATGGATATTGTGGCTTTGATGTTTATCGAACCCAAGTCTGAAACGCTGAGTGATGTCATTCGATTTTAGATAAAATCAAAATAAATATAGATGAAGCATGATAATAATGTATTCTCTATTTTTAAATCACTCGAAAGGTTTACATCGACCACATTTTTGAAAGAGTCTGTGGATTGACCTCATAATAATAGTTAAATAATGATTTTGATTGATTACGCCCATTTTTATATGTCTACATAATATTTTTCAGGATCTACTGGATGTGGACACGCCCAACCTACCCAACAATGGTAAAAACACTTTTATTAATTTTATTTTATTCATTCATTTAGGCATAACAGAATCTTCCTTTAATACTAATGTCATGTTACATTTCCCAAGTAAGAATATTCATCGATTAAATGAAAGGTGTAAAGGTGAAAGGCTATATGCGAATCGCAAATCCTAGCCGATCGCACAAGCTACAATTATGTGCTGTGTTGCAATTCATAAGTTTTTCAACCGGAAATGTTTGTAAATAAGATAGATAATGGTGATAATAATAATAAGATAGTGGTGTCCGAAGTTGTTTATTTGTTTATGCAGAAATAGTACCCCAGGATGCCGACTCATCAATCAACATCTATGACCCGGCCGCAAAGGTTTCTGAAATGGTTGGGGAGCAATCACCGTGGGAAGATGAAGACCAGCAAGCATTTTATACTAATCTGTTGGATTTGAAAGCTATAATTCCCGGGGTTTGTATATAATCTAATATTTATACATTGATCCTACTTATCCGGTACTCAATTATCCAGAATCCCGAACCAGACACCACACACTGTAAACGCTCAAATGGCAGGTCGCTTATTGTCACAAACTATAATTTTATTTTTTGTGACAGATACTTTTTAAAGATAGTGCAAGTTCAAAGTCTTCAAAAAAAAATGGCTCGAGATCCAGAAGTGGCTATAAGGGGGGCCAGTCAGCAAAGGAGAAACCAATTGGCCCCAGAGCTCTGGGAAAAGGGTATGAAGTAGCTTTAACTGTATTAAAACTAAGCATTCATACTCATATGCCATATTTGTTTTTTAAGAGATCTTTCGATAGACCGCATTACTGAGGACATGGCGGATGTAGATGTTGCAACTGTAGACGAAGCCGCTCTTACTGCAGTAAAAGATGCCACTGAAGCCGCCAACGCCATTGCCGCCGGTAGCATGGATGAAGATGACGATGATGAAGATCCGGAAAATGAAGAAGACATTGAGAAACAAGTTCTGGGACAGGATAATGGTAGAAAGATCTTTTTAGGGAAATTCTTAAAAGGAGTCGAAATATATCTGATGATCACATAACTAATGGTTTTTGAGTAGAAATTTTACTGTAAATGTTAATCCATTAGTCCATCCATTACTTTGTTCACATTTTGCGGTCAGTACATGCCACGTTCTTTTGCACATTGGCCTGTCGACTGTTTCCTATTAGTCTGACAAGGAGTATTATTCTTCAATTTTGGCATGCTCTGTCTCTTTACACAATTTCTGATTATCATTAAATCATTATTCTCTCACAGAAACCGAAGAAGAAGAAATAAATATGGGCATGACAATGAAACTCATGATGGAAAACTTTATCCAAAGTCTCCAGAATTGCGTCAATCGTGACCTCATCGACAAGGTTCTCCTCTTTTCTCTCACTCATTTCCAAATTTTTTGATTACTTCCTTGCGTATGGCTGGAACTATGTTCAAACTTTATATATCTTTTTAAATTCCGCTATTTTCGCACTATGATTGTTACCTCTTTAAATATGAAATTGTGAGATCTCTTATATTTTCGTATTTAAGACTCTAGGTGTAAAGATTACAATATTGCTTAAATTTTCTTGTTGTCTGTGGAGATGAATTAATAGCAACAGGGGTCTGTTTATAATTTAGGCTGCACAAGATTTTTGCATGAACTTGAATACTCGTGCAAACCGGAAAAAACTGGTTCGAGTTCTCTTCAACGTTCACAGGTCCAGACTTGACCTACTGCCCTTCTATGGACGTCTCGTGGCAACCCTCCACCCATGCATGCCAAGCGTCGCAGAGAACCTTGCAACCATGCTGCTGAAAGATTACCGGTTTCATGTGAGTAAGAGTTTTTAAAGGATATTGGCTAGGTTCCTTCCAGTTTATCATGTTACTGAAAATGCAAATAATAATATCTTTTCACTTAATCTACATCCAAAAATTATTACTTGGCTTACAGCAGAAATAGTTATATATCCGAAATTCGACGTATGGGGTCCGCTGTAAGGATGGTTAACTTTATTTCTGTATTCACCTATTCTTATTTCTTCCAGATGCGTAAAAAGGACCAAATTCACATCGAAAGCAAAGTGAAGACGGTACGATTTATTGCAGAAATGACAAAATTTGGAATGATACCGCACTCTGACACTTTGAGCTGTTTAAAGGTAACAATGCTGTTATTTTACCAGCTGGCAAATCTGATTTTTCTCGAAATCTGCTGTGTGTGTGTTTATCATACAATTTGTAATAAATGTTTTTGAAATGAAGTCATTGCCATCCATGAGTGTCTGCTGCTGGTGACGAATGACCTTTTGTCCCACTTTGGATCATATGCAATATAGCTAGCTACTTTGTTGTATTAATGCTGATGAATAATTCATATTTGCAGCTAGATGTATATTACTGAAAAATTTCTTGGTCGGTATTATTAAGGCTGAATTTCACCTTTAATCCCCTGAAAAAGTCTTATCATACACCCATTGTTATATACTAATGGAATAACCTTGCCTTGTGTCTCAAAGCAACTGATTCATGATTTTTCGCCTCACGCAATCGAGATGACTTGCGCTCTGCTAGAAGTATCCGGTTGCTTCCTTCTCCGTACCCCGGAAACGCATTTACTGTCGAGCGTATTGCTCCAACAACTCATGCGAAAGCGAACAGCAAAACTTTTGGACACAAGATATTCAACAATGATAGATAATGCATACTATTACTGTAATCCACCTGAGGTCGAAAAGGTAAGATAATGTACAAGTCTCTAATTCTAGTATTTTTGAATAGCAGGAACACTAAACTTGTTTTATATCTTCACGACATTTTAGATGGTTCAGAAACCACGTCCTCCACTCCATGATTATATTCGAAAGCTGATCTACAAAGATCTCTCCAAATCTAATGTTGAGAAGGTTCTGAGGCAGATGAGGAAGTTGCCATGGAACTTGGAAGAAGTATACTCTTACTTGAGATTTGTTCAAATACAGTGAATGCTCATTACCTTGACGTCGGATAGATTGAATTGACTTGATTTGCCCCGGCAAAATCTTTATCGAAATAAATTTACGGATAGCTTGCAACTAATTTCACTGGTCCCCTCAGACTTCGAGCTAATAAGCTTTTACTGTATGTATTTTGCAACTGTTGACCTCAAGATACGATTTTCATAATTTTTAGATAAAGAATTACATTATTAAATGCCTAACCCATGTGTGGAACATCAAATTCAATACCGTTCATTGCTTGGCAAGCCTTGTTGCTGGTCTGGTCAGTTACCACGATGATGTTGGTATTAAGATTGTTGATGACGTGCTTGAAGAAGTGAGGATGGGAATGGAGGTAAACTGAATACTCGAACAGTCATGTTGCATTATTCAGATATACAAAATTGCAGTAGAAAAACTTCTTTTGCAGAAGAATGTCCTTAAAAACTCTAAAATTTCATTATTTCAATTGCATTTCAAAATGTATAGGAAATTATGAAAGAGTGACCCTCAAAAATCCTTATTTTTTAATATAAAATAGATTTTTTTTCTTATGCTGAATCACAAACTTTTTGTGCATAATGTTTATTGCTAGCTAGTGATGATATGGGCCTTGATTAGATTATCATAACAACTAGACTCAGTTGACTGAGGTATAATGCCATCTTCCAAGATCCCAAACATCATCTAGACCAGGCTCTCAACGTTTTTTCCCGTATTCCCCCTATACCAACCCCAGACGCTTGCATTTCCTTCCCAGATGCTTGATCATTACAGAAAACAAAAGAACAAAAAAATCAACCACATATTAACAAATTTTCATACAACTTTAATGAGAACCCTGAGCCTCGTGCTGAGAAACTAATAGTCATTTGTCATTACAACTCGAAGCTAGTAGGTTAATCTAGATTCTAGAAAACTATCATGTAGCGCTGATAACATCAGACCTTGCGTAAACAGAAAAAAACACCTAAAAACTATTTTCCAAATTCCTCCCTAA
>QRAM01000009.1:391068-448314 GCA_013436055.1 Halocynthia roretzi | reverse complement strand
GTTTACAAATTTTCATACAACTTTAATGAGAACACTGAGCCTCGTGCTGAGAAACTAATAGTCATTTGTCATTACAACTCGAAGCTAGTAGGTTAATCTAGATTCTAGAAAACTATCATGTAGCGCTGATAACATTAGACTTTGCGTAAACAGAAAAAAACACCTAGAAACTATTTTTTAAAATTCCTCCCCAATTCCCCCCTTGGGCAAATTTCCTACCAGAAATTTTAAATTCCTCCTTTAGGGAGCCAAGTGGCTCCGGTTGAGAACCACTGGTCTAGACAGCTTTACGAAACGTGTAAATATATTTTTTCAAGATCAACCATCCAAAATTTAACCAACGGCGAGTAAGTGCAGTCAAGTACCTGGGAGAACTGTACAACTACCGAATGCTGGATTCAACAGTTGTGTTCAACACGTTGTATTCCTTCATCACGTTCGATGTTACTTACGATCACCAGCTTCCATCTTATTTGGATCCTCCTGAAAATCTCTTCAGAATAAGGTGGAGTGGTGAACTTGCTCCGAATCGCTTTTTTAATACATTTGTATACTTAATTTAATTTTACATAGATTTTGATTACATTGACCTGATTAGACTGTTTAATGTTGTCTAGATATGCCTAATGGTTATTTTTTGCCGGTCATATCTTTAGAATGGTCTGTGTGTTGTTGGAAACCTGTGGCCAATACTTCGACCGTGGAACGAACAAGAAAAAGTTAGACTATTTCTTGCAGTATTTTCAGGTAAGTTTGATTCTAACAAAGTCTAAGAGAGTTTTTGAAATTAAGGTATATTTCTTTATTCAGAGATACATTTGGTTCAAAAAATCTCAACCGATATGGAGCCAACCTGTCAGCAGCGAAGGTGAAGATTGTGAAGGTCACTCTGAACAGGAGGAAAAAAAAGAAAATTGTTTGCAATTTCCGGTTCAAATTAATTACCTGGTACAGGACACAATCGAGCTTCTACGTCCGAAAATGAAGCTCGCTTCGTCAATGGAAGAAGCGACTAAAGCGGTGCAAGAGGTTGAGAAGGAAATTCTGTCAAAATTAGGTACTTGGACCATTGTAGATTAAAATGTTTGATTTTAAGACTAAGTAAGGGAACAGTGGCAAGTGAAGTTGGTCTAACTATGATTATTAATCAAATGTTATTATATTTTTACAGCTGAAGTAGCTCCAGAGAATCGTTATCACAAGCTGGGTGACATTCCTGAAAAAGAACCAGAGCCTCGTACCCTACCGTCGAACGATCAGTCCAAACTCGAGACCATTCCGGAAAATCGTGAAATAAATCGGACCGATGGCTCTGCTGTTCCTGCGACTTCTCAGTCTGCCACTTACGTACGCACAGAAGGAGGCAGCAGCCAGTCAGGCACGAGTGACAACGAAGATTACTCCTACTCCTCGGATGAGGGTGAGAGCGATAAAGAGGAGGAAGAAAAGGCAATGGAAGAGAATGGAGTGAATAGCCAGGATGAAGAGGTTTGTTCACCTGTGAAACTATAATGCCCTTAGTATTTTGAACTCTACCATTGGAGAAGCAAATCTTAAAATTTAATCACAACTGTTTCTCTTGTATTTCAAGGTTCGCCCACCGGATGAAGCTGATGGTGAAGAGGGTACTGTGGAAGGACGTGTCCGACAGATCCACTGTGAAGAGGACCTGGAATTCCAAAAAGCATTTGACAACATTTTGGTAATTTATATCATTTCACCTTACCTTGAATTCTACCATTTGAAGTTGAATGACCTCTAAGCAGTTTTTTGTATGGAATTTCTTCCTCTATATTTCTGTAGTTTGAAAGCCTTCAGGCTCGGAAGACGACGCAAGTACAACAGCAGGACATGACAGTTCCTGTTAGCGCCAAAAAATCCAATTTAAAGAATCCAACTCGGGAAGGCGATTCTATCAAGTAATCTTATCAGGAGATAATTCATTCATTTATGTATCCGTTTGAAACTAATTACGAGTATAACATGTTAGGTTCCTACTCCTAACGAAGAAGGGAAACAAGCAAGCTTTGAAACCCCTTCTTATACCCAAGACAGAGCACCTTGCGGCCAGTCTGAAAGATCGTGCCCAGGCCGAACAAAAACAGAAGGAAGAGCTGAAAAAAATTACTCTCTCTATCAACGAACGTCAAGTGGAAGAAGAACATCAACAAGAACTAATTAATTATGCTCGGTAATTACGCTAAGTCAAGCTTATCTTTTAGAAAATTCCTGTTGAATCTCTGGTTCTAGTTCTCTGGAATCTTGAATTTGCTCATTGGTGTTAATTTATTTCTACTTTATGAAAAGTTGTCCTCCTGCCAACATGAATCGTGAACGCAGGGTGAAATATCAACCACCAAAAGGAGCACCCAATGCCGACCTTATTTTCAATACTGGTGGAAGGTAACAATAATATTTTTGTGATGGTATGTTACTTTATTAGCAATCGGGTATTGCTTATCATTAAGTGATTATACTCAGGTTAAGGATTATAAATCAAGCTTGCACTTGAAATATCTTGGTGGATTTGGGACAGGCTGTCTAGATTCCAAGGGACAAATAGTATTATATCCTAGTGTATATGTGGACTATTCTGAGATACCAGCAGATATGAATAAGAAGCAGTACCAGTCGGATATGTTTTAAGACTAGGTTTATTCAATAAGAGTCGCATCAGTTAATGGCTACCATGAAAACAAGTAGTGTTTTCAAAAAAAGTTCTTTGAACTTTAGTAAGAGTAGTTGAGTTGTGTTGAGAAAGTGGATTGTTTCGCTTCTAGGAAATATGAGTGCATGGAATGTACTACTGATGCGAGAAGTACAACAGTTGGAAAACGACAGAAGAAGCCTCACATGAAGCTTACAACTTGGTCATTCACTTGAGAATACAATGCTTAGTCATCTCAGTGTAGTTAGTTATTCAGCGTATATTTGAGATTAATATCGAATCTGCACTGCGCATATTATTGGTTCATGTATACTCCCCATATCTATTCATGATATGTATTTGTTTTGCCAACAACACATTATCATAGACAATTTGACAGTTGTTTTTATAATTATTAGAAAATTATAAATACCTATATGTTACTAGATTTTTTGTTGCTGCCAAGTGTATAGCAACTTTAGCACCATTCGCATTTTGTCTTCTACTGAACAAACACTCGAGATCTCTGAAGATAGAACAGTCAGTACTGCAGCTAGTAAGAAATTTTATAAAAGTTCGAAATTTTGTGTTGTTAGGAGAGGCTAGCAAACTCAAAGGATCTTCAATTAAATATTGTATTGAGCGCTAGATACACCAAACAGTTGGTAGATATGCAGCAAGGCTTCGATTGGTGGGCCAAATAACTGGATACGTAAAATAGGTATACCTTTGTTGTAGCATCCACTATGACAGAATATGCAATTATATTGTAAAGTTTCTTTCTTTCGTATTATCTACAATTCTACATCAAAACATTCAGGTAGTATCAAGTCAAGATCAGTAAGCACGAGGCATAAATATCAATATTGTGTGTCAGCATAACAGAGGGTTTCGTCTTATGAAAGCATGGTATATTGTAATACTGATTGGAAAGGAATTGCAATGCATTTGCTTTCTTTATGTTTAGGCGCCGTTGATTGATCGTAGATCGTTGAGATCAACGTCTAAGTAGTCGTCGGCAGTGATTCATCACGTGATCGAATGATGGTGTAAAAGGTTCAAACAAATTTCCACAGTGTGGTTGGATGAATGTCTAGATGCGGAACACTCAACTCTCATAAATCAAGCATAGAAACACAATAGCATATTTCCCTTAATTGAATTACTATTCGTTTTCGATATTACGCTTCCGGCAAATACTGTAATGTATATCGCATTAGCGCGTGAGAACAACGACCATTAAAAATAAACCTGAATTAATTCTGCTAAGATATACTCTATCTTTGAATTTGCTAAATATATTTGTTTGGAAAGTGTTTTATTTTAATTTTCCACTCAGCAAAGGGATCTTCAGTAGCCAAGAGCTTGAGCGTGGTAGTGATTAAAAACCTTAATTAGTTCAGGTAATGCGTGAACTAGGCATATGCTGACTGGAGATATATTTGATACAACAAGATATGGAAAGGGGACGTACGTAGCATTCAATACCCCTATTTTAATTGCCGACTTCACCAGACAGCTGCAATTATTTACCGCGTGGCCCTCGAAAGTTTGCTTTGCGAACATTTGCTTCCCAGTCAATACGACAGTGGATACATGCAAATTATTTTCAATAGCACAAATTGCAAATTTTCAGATATTATAGACGAAATGAAGCTTCAAGTTTAAACAAGTTCTAACTTATCTAAATAGTATACCATACTGATAGATAGGTAACTAATTTTCGGGCCGAAATAACGTACACGCAAGCACTGCTTAGTCCACCCTCACCCTTATGGAGACAGTTTCCGAACCTTCCATATATTACCACGGTCTCCAGTGAATTTTTTCACCTGAATCGTTATTTAAATCCGTGTTGTCCTGTTGAATGCTTGAAATATGGTGCAATGGATCAATGTTGTATACGGGCAATGTATCGCAATAAGGGTCGTTCGTAGAATCACTATCTGATGATTTAGCTAATGAAACTGGAATATCTCTCGCGTTTTGTCCGGTTAGTAGAGCTGTCGTTTCATACTTCTGTGATTTACTAGTTCCTCCCGATGAATTATCAATGTAGTAGATCGATTTTGGCTCCATACCGGGAAGATGATTCTGTTTTTGAAAACAATCGACTCTCCTTGGACCGATGTCGCCATATTCTTTTCTAGTTTCAGTGATAAAATCATGTGCTGCATACGTATCGTTCGGAGCATGTATATTGTTGTCTTGATGACTGGTATATTCCAGTCGATCGTTTAAATAGGGCGAACCCGTCGCGGTATCGTGTTTTTTTGACCGATAGACAGATTTTGACGTAACATCTCTTTCTTTATAGTAGTAGCGGGAGGTAGACGTTGGGATTTCGGAAATGACATGAAGTCGTGAACTTTGTCGGTGGTTGCTACTGATACTATTCGAGTCTCCTATATCTAAAAGTAATTAGAAGAGAAAAAGTTTATATTGTTTTAGTATTATAAATAAATAGTCTAGTCTGATGGAAATCATGCGAATTTGTAGCAGAAACTATTGTGGGATGTATATTGTTTTATATCCGTTAGAAAATCTGATTGCTGTTAGTGAGGACATTCTTAAGACCCCGCGCATTCAATCTTTCAATATCCATATATACCCGTTCTCTGATACTGCTGATCTTTGGATGCAGCTAGTGGTTTTATTTGTACCATCACCATCTCATCCGGTGCATCGTCGTTATTGGAGTTCTGTAAGTTCCCTGCCTAGTGGAGAATAGGAAATTGAAACATATATTTAACTTATTTCCGCGCAGAAGTTCATTGGCTGATTACTGTGTCTAATAGGATACAGATTTAAGTACATGTTTTTTAACTTTAGCATTGCTATCCTAATCTTACAAGTTGAGAAAAATGTTTCGTACTTTTAAAGCTTTATGACAGGCTGATAAATGATTTAAAAGATGGGTACGGACTTCTACTGCAATGCCATCACACGTGCTCAAAAACTTGACGACCTCATTTCTGCATTCGTTAAATCCTGCGACGTACTTGGTAAAAACATTGTAGTCGTTGTTCATAACTGTCGCGAATAGATTGAAATAGTGAGGTCACATTATTAATAATAGTATTTGGAAAAGTGATTTCTATCGGTCCGCGGAAGCTTGAAATGAGTCTCAGTAAGCAAAGATACAGTGAAAATCGTTGGAAGTAGGCGATGACCCAATTAGAACGTCAATACTGTGAATAAAATAAGTAATATAGTGTCGGGAGGTGATACAGAGATAATAGAACCTGAACTTGCATCGCCCGGGTAAAAATAGAACCAGACTAACAATCGATGTTATAAGTAAAATGGCTGATGTGATGTACAATAATGGCTGCAATACGATTAAGCTTTACTCTTGCCCGACAATCCTTGTTTTTCGAGTCGCCTTAAATGCTTTACTGTCATTTCTAAAATGTCTGCTTTTTCCAATTTTGAATGTCGAATATTCTGAAAAAAAAGTCTTTTCTTGATGTTTCGATAAACCGCGTTGAAATATATTCACCAAGTCAACCTTACATCGTTTTGGTAAAACTTCAGTAATATTGCTTTCAATTCGCTCAGAGTATTATTGATTCTAGTGCGCCGTCGTTTCTCCATTACCGGCTTAGATAACTGTACAAAACGAAGTTAAACAAAAGATTTTAATAATGATATAATTCTATTTTCTTATTTGGCAATTGGTGTTTCGACTAAATCTAAGCTGTTGTTTTTAACGTTCCTCGTTCCTTAGTAGGCCACCGACTCCTTACAAAGCCAGTACTCAATAGTTTCTTGTTTTCATAAATAAGTATTTTATTTGATATATAATTTAAATAATTAAATTTCCAAACTTACTTTCTGATTCTCGTAATATTCCCTTCCACTATTATCTGCATCCATAGATAAACTTTCTCCCGTCGCGTTTGGTTCATCAGACTGCGTGAAATCCGGCGAACCGGGACAAAGTTGTTTGGACATCCTAATACTATAATCGCTAGCTAATAGTATATTTATAATAATCTATCTGATGCTGCAATAAAATATTGTTAATGTATCTATTCAATAATTCGAATTGATACTGGAAGTTTCTATTTAACTTAAATTTTCAATGATTTAATTTCGACGTATCTGAGTTTTAATTTATTTAAGAAAGAGATTTTGTGAACCCGATCTTTACAATAAGCAACCTTACATTACAAGAGCTCTGGTGGCCGTCTCGTCCCTGGCGAAACGGATGCCAGAGAAAAAAATAGCACGCGAAAAAGACTTTCTGCCTGGAAAAAAAGAGAAAACTTCCGGCCGCAAATCGTCTTCTTTGCTTTATAGCACAATAAGAATACGTAACACGGACGGAGGACAGATGATGTGTTGTCGTCGCTTAAAGTGCAAGGCCGAATTATTTCGAAAATTATGAAAAAATGATATTCCTTTTTTTTCAACTTGCTTGAGTAAAATATATCTCTTTATCTATCCCATTTCGGCAACAATTCGCTATGTTCGATGGTTACCTGTGGCTATGCTATGCGTAAACATAACCGGTGTGGGAAAATGCTTCCTTCGGAGTTCCCATGACTCTAGATGACTGCCTAAGGCTAATCGCTTATCACACATAAGATTGAAGATTAAACCTCGAAAGTTATGTATGTAGGTGCGACAGTCAACAAAACGACCGTGTAATGCATAAATGAATTAAAACAATGTCATGTTGTATATTAAGGGCGTTTGAGGGCATTTAAGGGCAATTAGATGGAACCAGCTTTGTCAACTGTGATTCCTGGGTACCAAATTATGTTTCATTCTTTTGTCTTTGTCCAATTTTGTTTAGGCTATCATGTAATCATTATTGAACTGTCATGTTACGATTAAGGGATGACAGAAAAATAGACTGCGGAAGTAATCATACCTTCAAATAATATTAGATATTTATCTTGACTGAAGATAATATCATTTGAAGGCTAAATTTCTTTTTGGTTACAATCAATGCTTATAATTTATAGAGATTAAAGAAAACTGACAGCAATACCGGAACCTAGTATGCTGTACTTGAAGTTACATTGACCTATCATGGCAGTGTTTTGGATTGTCAATTTCGTTTAGTTTAATAGTAAATGAATATACTGTCTGGCCTTGTGTGATTAAGCTATGTAATGACGATATTGATTGTACTTTGCCATCTAGCGTTTGGAAGTTTATATTTCACTGAACGGTTATTAAAGATCCAACAGTGACATTTAGCAATTGGAAATTTCGTCTTCCCGTAACGCTTATAAATGAACTTCTAATGAACTAATCACGCTGAAATTACTACATATGATACGTAATAAATAAACCAGCATTCCTTGAAAAAATTGGGTCGATTGATTTAGGTTAACCATGAAAAAATCTATTTTGAAACTCGAATACCTATTTCGGATCGGCCGTAACGCCGCGTCGAACAACCCTTAATAACTCGCGGACCAATTGTCGTTCCGCATATATGATACACCAATGAATGTAGAATTTCATAACGAATCGATACATATAAGCCTCATATGCACAGCTAACTAAGTTTTCCCCTTTTTAAGTCACCAACCACCCAGTTACTTGACCTTATCTTAAAAAGAGGATAACGGCTTCCGTTAGTTTGCTGTATATATGAAACTTATATGTGTGGATTCGTTATGAAATTCTGCATTCGACGCGGGGTTACTCGTTACGCCGACCCGAAATAGGTATTCGAGTTTCGAAATCGATTTTTTCGGGGTTAACCTGAATCAATCAACCCAATTTTTCCAAGGAATGTTGGTTTATGTATAACGTCTCATATGTGCTAATTTTAGCGCGATTGGATCAATAGAAGTTCATTCATAAAAGTGGATTGTACTTTGCCATCTAGCGGTTAGAAGCTTTTACTTCACTTAACCGTTATAAATGATCCAATAGTGACATCTAGCGGTTGGAAATATTTACTTCACGTAACACTTATTAATGAACTTTTAATGACCCAATCACGCTGAAATTAACACATATGAAACATAATACGTAAACCTACATTGCTTGAATAAATTGGGTCGATTGACTTAGGTTAACCCCGAAAAAATCTTTCGAAACTAGAATTCGGGGTTAACCTAAATCAATCGACCCAATTTTTTCAGGGAATGTTGGTTTATGTATCACGTCTCATATGTGTTAATTTCAGCGTGATTGGGTCATTAGAAGATTATTTAGAAGCGTTCGGTGAAGTAAATATTTCCAACCGCTAGATGTCACTATTGGATCATTTATAACCGTTAAGTGAAGTAAAAACTTCCAACCGCTAGATGGCAAAATACAATCAANTAGAATTTCATAACAAATCTATATATATAAGCCTCATATGCACAGCAAGTCACTAACCACCTAGTTCCGTAACCTTAACTTAAAACGAAATTCATTTATAAGCGTTTATAGATCAGTAACCCGGCACTGATCCATTCTAACTTCAATAAACTGGCGGCTAGAAACTCCGGCGGCTCGCGTACCCCAGGTTGTGTCCGAGACATGAGGAACAAAGTTTACAAGCGCTAACTTTTCCTGAGTGTTTTGATCTGTTTTGATTTTTAAAGATCGAGAAAGGGATATTCAGAATAAATCTGTCAGAATCCTGCAGTAAAAATGGCTGATGTTGATACGTGGGGAGAAGAAAATTGGGCAGAGGCTGCGAACGATCAAGAACAGCTTTCTTCCGCTGTCGGTAATATTTCAATAACCATAAACAATGAGGCAGCTAACAAAGGTACGGAAAATATGTTTTGGGAGTAATTTGAATTTAATGAAATATTTATGTTATATTGAAACAAAAATACTATTTAATTCTATGTCATGTGGAGGTTTTTATTTTAAGTTTATTCTTTTGTTTCTGCCAAGCAATGATTTTCCAGTATTCAGTATTTTTCATCTGTAATTTATACCATTCACGAAAAAACACAGATATTAAAGAATGAGTAGGTATTATATCTCACAATTGTCCTAATAAAACCCAAAATTTAATATTTTCAATGACTTGCTCAATAGTAATGTAATTTTTCAATAGATGATGCTAAGAAATCTGAATCAGGTGATAGCAACGATCCTGATGGAGAAACTATACTCACGAAAGAACAGAATTCCTACATGAAAAAATTACTTCGTGATAAACTTGTCCAAACGTCTCAGAAACTTGAAGTTCAGCAGAGAGATCCAAACTCTCCTCTTTATTCAGTAAAATCGTTTGAAGAACTAAATTTGAGGAAAGAATTGTTGGAAGGAGTATATGAAATGGGATTCAACAGGTAACCTTTTTATTAGAATTGGGATTGCTTTGGGACAGTCTATTTGTGATAACAATCACTGGCTGACAACATGAAGGAAGGGATATATATATGATTATAACAAGTTTTCGGATCGATTGATATCGATAACAATACCCGTTTAATAACATAATTCATGATCATGATAAGAAGTATTTCTAAATTTTCATATGTTGTTGGAACTTAACAATCTGTTTTTGAATACTAGGCCCTCAAAAATCCAAGAGACAGCACTTCCCTTGTTGCTTACCAGTCCACCAGAAAATATGATTGCCCAATCTCAGTCTGGTACAGGAAAAACTGCTGCGTTTGTACTCGCAATGCTAAGTCGTATTGACTTGAATAAGGGTGAGGCTTTGTCTCTTTGTCTCTGCCATGTTTCAACAGCTTTATGCTCGGTGTATAAGTCGTCCTCTGTTTTTTTCATGATTTTAGTCTCAACTTATACACCGACCTCAGAAGAACCTTTTATCAATCGTAATTTGAACCTGGTTTACTTTAGCCACTCTCTTCAATATGTAGTCTATTTTGTAGTTTACTAATTTCCACATGTAACTTAAGCATGTTTATCCAATTTCTACGCAGCATACCCTCAGTGTCTTTGCCTATCACCAACATATGAACTGGCACTGCAGACCGGGAAGGTTGTCGAACTAATGGGGAAAAAATTGAAGGAGCTCGGGGTTGCTTATGCAGTAAGAAAAAACAAAGGTAAGATATTATATATTGTTATTTCACCTTCATTACTGTAATATTTGTTGAATGTTCCTGGTGTTAGAGCTTGCCCTAATACAACAGCTGTGTCTATTGCCAGTTCTTCATCTACTGTTCTTATGTGTTAACTGTGCAGTGTTTTATCATGACCAAATTGTTCTCACTATTATCAATTTTTTTCTATTTACATACTTTCCTATTTGCCTCTTGTACCGGTAGCTTTTGTAAATGTGTCCCAGTTGCTAATAGACTTTCTTATTTATCCATCAGTTAGCAGAGGGGAAAGAATCACATCACACATCATTATCGGCACTCCAGGAACATTGCAAGATTGGATGCGAACTAAGGTATAACCTTATAACCTATAATGTATGAGTGTGTGGTTTATTTTTCTTTACACATTAGAAAATTTAGAACAGTCTCTCTAACTTGTCAATGTTTTTTTGTCAAAACAGTAAATTCAGCATGAACTGTATAGTATTGGACACTTAATAACTATTGTTTTTCAGGCATTTGACATCACTAAAATCGAAGTGTTTGTCTTGGATGAAGCAGATGTAATGATGGCAACACAAGGATTTCAAGATCAATCAATAAGAATACACAGGTATGGAACACATTTCTCTATAACATATATATACATTGGTTATTTTTCTATTTACTTTACCAATTTAGGAAGTTACTATCTTTTGTAAATGCCTGTTTTCCAATCACTGCTGTACCATTGTGTTATTTTTTAATCAGGATATATTTTAACTGGATATTCTATTTGAGATTCTCACGGGAATTTTATGTATTTAGAAATCTTTCCAAACAATGTCAGTTGCTGCTTTTCAGCGCCACCTACGATGACGATGTAATGTCATTCGCTAGAAAAATTGTTTCGGAACCAAATATTATCCAGGTGTGTGTAAAATTAGTGTTAGATTTATTCATTTATATTTTAGTATCTATATTTCTTTCTTTATTTCTATATTTCTTATAGATTTTCCCTTTATTTAATATACACCAGTCTGATTCTGCTGCTGTACTTGTATAAACAATTGCTATGCCATGTTAAGCAGTTTTCTAACGATGATCTCTTTCCAGTTGAGAAGAGAAGAGCAAACTCTTGAAAACATTAAGCAGTATTATGTTATATGCAGCAGCAGAGAAAAGAAAGCTGAGGCTCTAGCAAACATCTACAGCATATTATCAGTTGGACAGGTTCGATATTACCTCTTTCCTATTTCGCATGCTCTAACTGTTTCCATTAACTATTGTTCTGCTTTTCTCCAATGTTGATGAATCTGTATTTTTTGTACCTTTTACTGTATTTACTATGCATAAAACATATATTATATTTGCAAAATATCTTTTCATCATCATCACATACTCATTTAGGCAATCATCTTCTGTGCGACGAGACGAAATGCTAAATGGCTTGCCCAGAAAATGTGTACAGATGGATTCGTAGTGGCTCTCCTAAGTGGGGAACTGGATGTGGAGCAGCGGGCTTCTATCTTGCGGAGATTCAAAGACGCGAAGGAAAGAGTGTTAGTCACAACTAACGTTTGTTCAAGGGGCATTGATATTGAACAAGTAAGTTGCTTGAAAGTTGATTCTTTTTAAAGTAATTTTAAATTGTTCAACATGCCTAACTTTTTTGTCCTTCAAATTTGGGTGTTTTCTCTTTCAATTTGTGTGCTCAGATAGCAGAAAACGTATTTTCCAAATATAAGCAGATGTCAGCTCTTGTAATTTTATTATTTTTCTTTACCTTTATCCATGGCAATTCCACTTTCTAGGTTACTTTAGTGGTTAATTACGACCTTCCAGTCGACCTTGACCACAGGGCTGATTGCGAGACGTACCTCCATCGCATCGGCCGCACCGGACGTTTTGGAAAATCTGGGATTGCAATCAATTTTGTAAACAGCGAAAACGACATGCACGTTCTCACACAGATTCAAGATCATTTCCGTAACTATAGCAACCTGTTTTTTCTATTCCTTGCGTTCACTGTATACATGTTTGAGTGTTTTACAGGCATCAAAATTCATAGTCTTGATACAGAAGACTTCAAGGATATGGAAAGTAAAATTGGAGAAAGCTGAATTAAACACAAAAATGCAGTGAAATGTGAAGACGGTCACAGTGCATCACTTCTTAGCAGACTTTTCTCAATCTGGATTCAGAATTGTTCGGATTTATATATTTCATTTTGCTCATGTCCTGCTGAAGTAGCTTCTTTGGATTGTGTGGATACTGGTACAAATTCTTGCATGTGTCAATAGCATGTCCTACAACACAAATCTTTCTCATGTGAAATCTTCTTAAGAGGGTCAAAATTCTCTTCAATCTTTGACTACCATGTTCTTTGATACTTCTCTCATAACTTCTTTGGATATGGATATGCTTTGCTATTGGCTAAGCTACATTTTTCAACCAGCGGATGTTTGCTGTTCCTGGATCAGTGGGATAGCCCCACATGGCTCTCTCTATATCTACTTCTTCCAGTGGAGTAGTGAGTTTTAAGGAACCTGTACGCATGTTTCTGCCATGTAGTTGTTACCTTAAAACCGTGTGTTATCTTATCTTCCGACTTTGTTCCTTTTTGTTAACTTTTATTCTTAACGCTGAATAAAACTTCGTTAAATGAGGTTCGTAACTATCCCTGTGTTGTGAAAAGTAACTTGCTGACCATTATTCAATTAGTGAAATAATAATTTCGTAAATGAAAAAGTTAAAACTTGGTGTGGACGGAATTGTGGTAGTATAGAGAGCAACGTGTAGATCGGTGCCCTGGTCCCATTCCTCTCCGTGAGATCTCCGGTTTCATACCTATTTTCGTCTGATAAGGCGAATGGAATTCTGTATTAGGGAGTGAAGTGTCTGTATGAACTTCTGTTATTAGCGACGGGACTAGCGATAAAGAATGGTTTGAGTTTTAGCGGTGTTTCCCAAATTCAACACACGAATCAGCAATCCGTTTCTATTCGGATAGATTTTCAATGCTGGTAGCTCGCCTTGCCTAGGGCGCTAAATCGTCTGACAACGTCCATAACGATTTTCCACTTGGTGAGAACTTTCTCCGAATTAGTTGCGACATTTGCACTCCCTGAAAACAGTAACTGGTCTGTTGGTTTTTAGTATATTTACACTTTCTTGACATTAAAGCTTTGTTTTCTGTCAAATGAAGTAAGGTTTATTTTATTCAGCTGTTAAAACATTCTTTTATAATTACCAAAATATGGTAATCTATAGATAGAAATCTAGATATAAAAATATCGTAATAAAAGCAGCATACAGTGATTATTCGTTGAGTTCTTATAGAAAATTCTGTACAATACAAGCAGTCTTCGACTTACGAAGTTTCGCTTATAAGCGTAAACCGTACAGACAAAAGTCGCAGTCGTTAAGTGAAACGACGTTGAACGGAATCAAATATACCAGGCATGCGCTAATTGTAACAGGGTTAAATCAATGAAAATATTATACAAGGCAATAACAACCAGATTTTTGTACAATAAGTGCTCACTTCGATTACTTGCACTGGAAAATTTGAATTAAATATTGTTTTCGATATATAATAATGCGATTACGTCATCGAGATAGACAAATACTGCACTACGATCTTGCACAATGTAGATTTCTTAATCGTAAAATGGTATGTAGGAATACTATTGACTTCTGATAATTGTAAGAAAACGAAATAGATTAAGAAAATTTTGGAAAATAAATGCTTAAATATAAGCAATGTGGGTTGAAGTAGAAAGCTTCATCTCCCTTCCAACGCCTTGATTCATGGTATTCAGCTTCTCCAGGATATATATATTTAGTCCTTTCAAACCAAGTGAAGGTTGCTCGCTCTGTTTTTTTCCTGTTTCGTGAAATTGGTCACAATTCTGCAAGGAGGAAAACTTATTAGACTTCAATACTTAATATCATCACAGAGTGGTTCTAAAATTTAATCACTATACTACTAGTTGTTAGGAAATATATTCCTGACATACTCTTCCAAAAATTTATTTTTCTCTTCTCTTTCACGAAGCCTATACATTTCTTGTTGTTGCGGTGCTACGAATTCTTTCAGGTCCAACGCTTCTTTTACCTTTTTTAAAATCTCGTAGTTTTCACGTCCTCGAATCTAGAACGAATGGAAATTCACTCGGTAATGATCTTTACTTATATGATCTTATCGCGTCCCGGAACAAGAGTGAAGTTATGTTTGTATACATGTACGATAATACCTTGAGAATATATTCTTCGCCTTCGATGGTCGAGTTAGCCTTGTGCTTTCTGTTATTCATAGAATTTGTCGATGCTGTTGTAATAGAATCTGTAAAAAAAATAGATGAAATTAATTTTCTCCTTGCATATCGAAATACAGATGTACATTCTTTTAGTAGCCCAGGTTAAAAGTGAAAATGGTCAAAGTTATGATGCTATAGTATCTGCAATTAAAACCGTACTAACTCACGTAGATGCCATAGCCCCATATATCACAGCATCCTTGCTAATATACGTTTAGTAATGGGCTTACCTAATTTTCTCACTTTTCCTGGGTGAGAGTAGGCAGCGTTTTGTTGCATGCTTCGTTTTTCCTCTTGCGCTCTGTCTCGACCAGGACAGGAACAGATCCGAATTTCGACCGCACGTCTGCCGAGCACGTTATTTCTAGGAACCCAAACATCAGATTGTAAACTATTTGCGGTAGTTGTAGTAGTATATAACAATTTATTGACATTGAATAAGAAGGCACATTCATTTCTCTGAGCACGTATGTTACATGAATCGGATAAAGTCTCTGGATGATTATATTCATCACCTTTGCCGCTACAGTATAATTATCTAATCAATTGATATATTTCCACGCTTTTATATCAGGCCCTCATTACATATATGACATCGCTGTGGTTCTGATTATCTTCATTGAAAAGTAATAATAGGTTCGAAATGTTGTTTCGGACAGAAAATGTAATTGGTTGACGTAGAAGGAAATAGGCTCTTAAAATACCTCTCCCGTTGAATCGAACTGCACTAATATTACCCAAGCCGTTTTAAGTGTGAAGAATGTAGCGAGTCTTTTCTATACAAGTACAGATATACAATGTTTAATTCTCAGATTCAGTTTCATAGTTCTATAGTAATACCGCTCTAACGGCATTCTATTGTATCCTAATTCCATACATACA
This sequence comes from Halocynthia roretzi, assembly GCA_013436055.1. Classification (NCBI taxonomy): domain Eukaryota; kingdom Metazoa; phylum Chordata; class Ascidiacea; order Stolidobranchia; family Pyuridae; genus Halocynthia; species Halocynthia roretzi. The sequence goes on along the minus strand of QRAM01000009.1, from coordinate 432,490 downwards.
TTTTGATCGACAACTGTTGTTTTGTAGTTTACTAGTATGCTTGTTTTGGTAACTTGGTTGTAACTGTTCTACCGTTCACATATAAATCAATTTAAAAATATATTTTTACGCAGTATATTATGCTTCTGCTACAAATGTGTTCTGTCCGTATCAGGCGTAAATACCAACGTTACCGGAGCCCCGGCAAGTTCTTGTGTACATCTGTTCATAGTGAAATACTATTCTATGTTGGAACCGGTAAGTACTGCATGTGCTCTTCCATAGACGTAATATTGTAATTGATGGCCAGCGAAACTTTGCGTATGCTTCGGGCAATTGAATTCAGTGTTTTGTATTTAAACGTGAGATTTCGTGCGCAAAAGGCAAAGGCTGCGCGGTATCGTGTATACTTCTAGTTAAACACTATCAACTCACTCCATATCTACCAAAGAGAAGCTGATCATCAATGGTCGTCTATTTATTCCGCCTACGCAGCTTGACAAACACATGAATTTAAACAAAATAGTGCTGAAAGCCGCTCCGACCTATTGAAAAAGTATCGATCCATAATATTTACATTACTTGTAGACTTACAATATACGAAGCATACCTGTGGATTTTCATAAGTTACTGAAACACTCTCTCTTCCGTCCATTCCATAGTTATATTGCACGTTAAGATGTTCGTTTGGCATTTCTGCGCGTATGAGATGGTTCACTGGGATGTGACTAGGGGTCGCTGATGTAGTAAATTAATCAAACAATTGAAAGTACTAAATTTTACAATTCCTGCATTCCATTGATAGCTTAATTTGGTTGGTTTCTTCCCAGTGGGAAGTTTACATATTTGATGAATAATTAGAAAGTTTAAATAAACCCCATTGCTGACACTCCATGAGAGATTCAATCCCATTTTATCGTGTTGTCAGATCATGGATCAGTTGTCAAATGTCGTGCATCCATACGAGAATAAATTTTAATAATACATAATTGTGTTTTAATTACCGTTATCAGTTATTTTGTGGTTTGGACATCTCGTTACTATATCCGCTACGTGTTCTGGCCTTTTGAAAACCGGCGTTGCGCGAATGACACAGCCTTGTGGCGGAATTACAGAACATTTGAATTGAATGGGACACGTTACGTTCATTTTCACAAAGAGTTTGTTCAGGGATGAAGAATGCTGAAAATAAATGGAATAAAAAAATAATTTACTCTTTTGTTAGCAACATGGTATCACAAAACTTTTGAGTACTCACTGTATATTGGGCACTTTTCGGAGCGGAGGTCGTTTTTTCGCCAAAGTTAATTTGGAATCCGTAATCACCGGGGTATTCGTCGCTAAATGAATATTATAATTATTGAATTGAATAATTACCAACAACATGCCTAAATAGGCCCCGAGTTTCATGCGTCTGTTGTAATTTTATCTTTACATTTGGGTTGAGAATTACGGGTAGAATGCCCGGTATTAAGATAGCTCTTGTCTATAACTAACAGAAGGTTACTTAAATTGTCTTCCCGTCACAGTGAAGTTGTGGCAATTATTTTTATTACTAAATCACTTACTTAGAGGGAATAGATGACTTTCTAGACTGATACTGAAACGTTGGATTGGGTGTGTATGGACTTTGACTTGCCACAGCTATGTCACCGGTGTTTGGACTGTTCGTTTGGATGTAGTCAACTCTGTTTGAAGTTTGTTGTATGTGATGATGTATCGAACTTGAAGTTATGGAGTTGTGCATTGTATTGTACGGCATTATATCCGATCTGGTATTCTCGTTCGGATACGTCGACTGTAATAGAGTAAACGATTAACATTGGCTAAATCAGTACCGCTAAGTAGGAACTGCTGGTTAGAGAGAGTAGTGTAGGTGGCGTACGAGAGCAGTCTGGGTGTTTAAACTTTAAATTACGCTGTTTGCTTAACTACTCCACTCTGTCGGACAATATTTTTAGCTGAAGCAAAATATAGTAAGATATATATAAGTTACAGTGACTTCAATGCACTGCTATATACAACAAATGCAACAGTTAACATTACACGTATCTGATTTGCTGGTTATGGCACATACCTGGCTACATATGAATGATCATAAATGATATAATTTGCAACTTACCCTTACGTTGGTATGCATAACTTTTAACTTAGTACAAAAATTCCGATCCTAAATACTGAATAGCCTCTGCCAAATTCACTACGCTTCGAATATAATACACCAATTGTGCTCGCGAAAACTGCGAAATAATGTCTGCTCTCTACGTGCGAAGCTATTGTAGTTGGTCGTCGTTCTTTCCGAATTCTACTAAATCATTTCGCCGATGTAACACGTCTGCTTCGAGCAACTCCGTAGGAGAGAAACCGTTAGGATTTATTTATTGAGTTCTCGACAAATAAAAGAGAACAAAGAACTTTTCAACCGTAATGCGAAAATAGTTTGTGAGAATATTCCTCGAGTTGTAGAGCTCCACAGATACAAAATAAACATGGGAAAATGATTGACTTTACGGCACAACTCTTACTAGAAAGGCAAGTCTGAACTCGCTGTCTAACCTTACGTTGCGTATTTCGATGTATATGCATCATGTTATAGGTATTTTAGGATATCTGTCGTTTTGAAGTAGTTCGACTTACTCTTTGACGCATGTCGTGGTGTGTGGTTCCGTGTTGCGAAACATACTATGTTCTACATCATTTTGAATCTACGATGCAGCCAATATTAGGTCTACATCATTCACTGAATATCTCAATGAAAGTTTAATTTGTTTCTGAACATCACGATTGAAGTATTAAAAAATATAACAAAACCCCAGGAAACACAATCCACGTCATTAAACCCTGTTTACAGTATTACATGTTGTTGTCATGGCAGCGAAGGCAAAATTAATTACCCTTCGCAATTCTGTACTCGACCCACGCTTTCTTGTAACTCGTCTCTAGTTATTTCAATCGAATTTACAATGAAAAGCCTAAAGCCTGTACACTAGACTAGAGTATTAATATTTTATGAGCATTCCATTTCTCGATAGCACAATACTGTATTATCAAATAGTTTACATGTCATAAAATTCGACCTGACTTGAGTCGGAGAAAATAAACAACTCGATACTCGAATGAGCTATTACTCGACTTGATTTGTGGCTCGATAACGACTTTTCATCGTATGCTGTGTTTGTGCTGTGTGCCTCGATTGTGTGAGTATAGGACACAGCAATTAGTAGCTCTGAGCATTTCAAAGTAAACTGAAACAAACAAAACACTGCGATGTATCGATGGAATGTGTGCACTGTAAACAAATAGAGCTGATAAGCCAGGTTCTTTGGGACCATAAGTGAAACGGGTCGTACTCGATCAACTATAAATCTCTCCTGTGTTGGAGTAGTTGGAATAGAATCACGATATGTGGCAGTTATAGTGAGATTTTATCAAACTATGGTGGAACTCCATTAAAGTGAATACCTCCCCAAAATACTCGTACTTGAAAAAGTTTTTCATGCTGTCTTTCCACTTATAATATGGATTCAACTCAACAGTATGTTTACCCAAATCACTGGGCTATTTTGCATAAATTTTCAAGGAGGGGACACTCCCACTGGTAGAGACTGAAGTATATTGATATTGCAGAGAGAGTGTATTTGTAGAGATTGATTACAAAACTAATGGCGCCTATATTTCCTACGTTGCCTGGGCCCATCACTATCTCTGCACGACCCTGCGCTTATGGAATCTTCAGTCGTTAAACTCAAACGCTCGTAAAATATGTATTCATATGAGATTGACATTCGTAAAACCAATTAATTACATAAATAAATCAGTACAGAAACATTCTATTAAAAAGGGATTGAAATATCACAGAACAAAAACGAAAACTAAATAATAATAAACTCTTCGGATTATATAGTAACCGAAATGTAAAGTAAAGGAACTCTCTGTAAACATATTCCGAGCCGTATCTTGTCCCGGAAATCATCGGGGATTTTGGCGATATCGAGCTCTACGAATAGGTTCTTACAAATAACGCACGGAAACGTAAAAAATATGTTTTCTTCTTAATAAGAACAGTCCGTTTGTTGCATAGCTCCATTAAATATCTAAAAATAGATATGTATCGCCGTACGAATTTTTCGATTGTCAAGTTTTTGTCATTTTCGCCATGAAAAGGACCATCCTTACTGTCTTGTTGAAACCTTGGCACTGTTCAACTGTAGTATGTTCCCTGCAAAATTCCTGGTCCCGGTGTTCCGCTAGAGGACGACGGAGAGTTGTGTGCTCGTATAACCGGTGCAAAAGCACTTTTCTGTTTCACCGCCGATATCATATTCGCGGGCGAAAAGCTGAATATTCCGGGAGTAGGTCCAGCCGCTGGCAGTCCATTCATTGCCGAGTTGGGTGATGGTGGTAGCACTAATAAATAAATATCAAAAATGAATGCTATGAACCAGTGCAATTCTTACGCTACATATTTCTATATTAATAGGAATAGTGGGATTATCATAGTGGAAAGAGTATCGAATACTATGGGCTCCAAGCTCTCTGGGGCCTCGCATTTTTGCGTCTACGTTTAATATTCTGAACTATGTCAAGTTGTAGAATGCTCATAACCAATCATCACAATGCGGGTAAGCCCGTTTGTTTAGTTGGAAAAACAATAACGGACATCTACCTTCATTGTGGAGAACGGATATGAATTTGTTGCCCTATTTTTCTCTGCGTTTTTTCTGTAATTTTGCAAAGAATCTAGAAAGAAATATTCTACTTACGTCCTGTATTGCAAAACATATTGGATGCCGTGTTCGTCATATTGGTGAAAGTCGGTGGGCAAGAATAAGCATTCATAGTTGTGCCGTAATGAGATACGTTTGTTACTGCGCCTATCGATGTCAATCCCGTATTCAAAACGTTGTGTGTGGTCGATTGTGGGGAGTATCCCGTTTTTGGGGACACACTGTTTCCTCTGGAGTAGCCTATATAAAAATGACAAATGAATTAGTGATCGCGACATTGGTGCTTGCAAGTATTCCAGATAATAAGTTTTTCATGCAATGGGAGACCGTAAAAACATAGTCTGGTTCCAATTCAATAACACTTTATTCGCTAATTCTTATAAGGCTGTTAACTCAGTCCATGAGTCCCATCTTGTTTATTAGATTGACTGAGCTTAGTCTTATAGCTTCTGGTGATTACAAATCGACGATTGTGAAGCAATCGATCATAAACCAATTAATAAGAAGTTTAGTAATCCCTCCCCTGTCTTATGGAATTTTGAACAGTTGTTGTTGCTTTCAGTAATGAGCTACTGATAGCCAACTGACTTAGGCCCCTATTTTTACCGGAGTCGCTACCGTTGACGGAGTCCAGTCTGTCCGGTGTGGAGATAGAATATTGGTTGTGAACTGGTACGCCTGTGTGGTATCCGCTTGCTGCAGCCATAGCACTGGTTGAACCGTTGTAGCTACCTTGTAGCGGTGCGGACGGCGCTGGTGTCACTTGATTGTAAGGTCGTGACATGAAGGCTTCCATTACATCGGCAGCTCGCTTCAGTACTATTTCCTAATAAACATAAACATTAGTTACATCTGCCATACAGTGTAATTCGTGACAACTGCTCAGTACATAAGTGGTGCAGTTAGCAACGTTCTTTTGTGTGTGAGTGGGAAACATGCTGCAGGCTTTCTGACGTTTATTCAGAGTTTAGGGTGAGATATTCAACCTGATCTAAAAATTTGGGACATGAAGTGATTGTCTAAAACTTCAAAATTATTACTTACTATTACTTTATTTATTTTTAAACTTTGAGTATTATCTAACATGGTTGAAGCTGTTACAGTTTGGGGATTTTGTTAAAATCGTACCTTGGGTAACCTTTCTGGGTCGCCAGGATGTCTTGGTATGCATTTCAGAAGCCTTTGGAATCCATAGTCGATGGTCGGTTCGTTGAGAGCTATAAAAAATATCAATCAGTGATTATTTTCTGCATTATAGATCAACAGCACATGTTATGGGCTTTGTTTCAAAGTAATTGGTATTCTCGTACCTGTGTATACGAATCTGCCGGGTGTTCCTTTACAGAATTGCTTGTTCTTGTAGGACAATGTCACTTCTACAACTCCGGGTAAATGACGTGGTGGTGTTTGAACACGGATAGCGTGTTGGGTGATTAGCTGTGAACAATGTACAACAAATTTTTTTATTTTGTGCAGAATACGTTGTAGAACGTAAAAGGTATTTATACAGGTAAATTAATAATATCAAACGCGTCATGTGTCAGATGTGCCAAGCAGCTAATAGTAGTACTGTATACTGATAGTAGCAGATTCCAATAATTTGCAAAAAAATATTCACTAAGAACCAGATTAACTTTGCGACAATGCCCACTTTTTAATTTACCGTCCCTTTATGGCATATGCGACTGACCCTAGCTAATCAGTCTCTGGTATGAAACATACATGTGAAAAAGAGTACTCCTGATTTGACACAATCTTACCATACATGTTTTGCTGGAATGAAATTAAAATTGTCGATATTGTAAACTAATTAACATGAAGATTCCATTACCTCACTCCATACTATCATGGAACCAAAGACCACCTGAATCCCGTCGAAAAAGTTGTCGCCCACTATGATAACAGTTGCGCCACCTGTCGTCCAGCCCTCGCTTGGGCTCATCGCTTTAATAGATGGTGTAGCTGAATGGAAGGGAGAAAATTAATAATAAACTTTTGAAATTAATACCGCTGTATTGTTAAATATTAAGGAGGTCTTTCTCCACAGTACTAACATTGTTTACTAGAACGAATGCTCTTATGAATCACGCAGATTGAAATATATTAAAATCCTAATATTCCCCAGAGATCCTAGTCTAGGCAGGATCTGATTCAACCAACGTATATAATACGGTTCTTGTTACTTACACTCACAGCAGTTGTTCATGCTAAATGACAGCGACAGGTGATACCAGTAAGAAGACTAAGAGTATAAAAAAGTTAAGTGCTTTGCGTTGTGTAGGATCCAATGGAAAAAATATCCAAAAACCCCAAGTATTAATAAATATAAAATGTATGGTCTGTTCCGATGCAACTTTCTTCGTCTCTTTGGGAATACTGTTTCGAAAGAAGATCAATTCTCTTTTCATCACATGATTACAGTGTATAGTGCTTTTGAAAACTATATAGGTCTTCGATTAACTGTTAGTTTTTCGCAAATCCCATGTGGTATAATATATCGGTGGGCTACTAAACGATTGACCTCGATGAGAAGTTTTACCGTTACAAGACTTCGAACATAATAGCTTTTTTAAGATAAATATTCGACGTGGGAAAGAGATAGAGATGTCACCGAGGGATTTTAAAATATTTTCACAAGTCGCCAGGGATCAATGAAATGTGGGCAACGCTCCAGCGAAATAAGCATTTATTGATTCTTCCGCGTCTGTCTGTACAGGATGAGAATTTCAGTTGCGAACTATTAGGGAGAATGTTTCATGTACTAATTTCGTTTGGAAGATAGCAAATGATAGTTCACTGACGTGGCATAATTTAATTTTCAAATTTTGCAGTAGTTGTTGTTTTTCAAACCTGCATGTATGGGAGGCAGCCATTTTGTTTATAGTAATTTCGCGGCCCGTTGGAACTTTCAAAATATAAACGAATTGTATGAATGTCCAAAGGAGATTCTGGGAATCCGAATTATTGAATTGAATACTATTTGCTGGTCTAATAATTTTGATCTAAACCTAACTCATAGTTATTATCATGGCTGTTGAGAAGCCTTTGACGGTTTTATCATATGTGTGTAACACAGTGACAATTAAGTTTCATATGAGGGACGCCAATAAAATGTAGACGATGCGTAACATTAAGCTAAATATTTGTAGTATAGCAACGCACATTATAAACTGTTGTCCTGTTCTCTACTGAAAAATGCAACCATTTTTTATTATGAGAAAATGAATTTTAAAAGAGGGTGTTGTCTACTACCTTCAGCCGGTTCAATCCTTTTCGCTCTCCTCCCATGTTTTGAATTGTTATGAACAAACATGTTGTCAGAAACCGCAAGCACATGACCATCAACTTGAACAGTCGTACAGACGACGACCTGTTTTTGAAAAAAAACAATCCACATTTACGATAGGGTACCCGGAATGCATGCAAATTATTATATTTTTTTATATCCGTAAATTTAGAGTCTGCGTATTAATAAAATGGCGATATAACCCTCATTGTGACCGTTGCTAAAGCAAACGACCAAGCCACTTTTACTCCCTTCAGTGATTCTGCATTCTCTGTGCTCCTGCTCTTTAGCTATGATGAAGAAATTAATTAAATATAATGTACCTGAAATCTTCTCATGTCCCTCGGATTTCCAGCGTTCTTCAAACAATTTTGATTGCATTTCAAAAAGAATTTCAGAAAATACCTACAAGATCAATCAAGCAAAGCGTAAAACTTATTGCATTACGTTATTAGGCAAAGAGCAATTCCTGTGTAACTTATGCATACATCAAACTAATTATGCAAGTAATTTCGTTTGTCGAAATCATATGTCGCGCACCATTTCTCCACGCAATCCGATTACATTGCCATTGTGATTCTCTAATAAACGACTAGTTCAAATAGAGAAAGAAAAAATGTCAATTCTGGTAGCAGCCAACTGTTTAATAGAAAAATATAGAATAGAACATTATGATGGGTACGGCGTCATTTCTGTTGGGCTGCTCTCATGTTTGATTACATTTTGTAATTTTCATTAATAATTCATTGCGTCAAGGGAGCTCATTACTGTTCAGGAACCATGAAAAAATGACGTGATTCATCCACGTTCACTTTAGGGCATGCATTTTTAGCGAAATCTGACCATATGGCAATCTGTGTTTTATTTACGCATATTGCTATTGCTACCGGAGTGTGTGACGATATAATATGTAGTTTAATTTAATTTTCAAATTCACTCGTATCTATAAAAACGAAAACAACAGCTGTAATTTTTTTAGCTGAGCTGAGGATTAAAAATCTCGAGCTATTTTAGAAAATGTAATTTGCGAAGAAGTATTGAACAAATTACCTTTTTGGAGTGTTTGTGCTTCGAGATCAAAAGATCTTTTGAAAATAAATTTCGCTATCCAAATTTCAAATAAATTGTGAAAAGTTTTAAATACTGTATTTTTTTTCGAATAATGTTAGTATTCGGTATAGTAGTCCTTTTTATACATTCGATTTGTTTAATAAGGTTTGTAATAAGGTTACAGGGTGCGATGGACAAAATGGTTGGCGACCGCTAGAATATGAGCTATCAAATCCTGCATGTTTTTAGCTTTATAGTCGTCTATACGGATAGTAACGCTTCGACTTTATGTAATAAACTAAGTCTTACCTGTCTATGATTACCGGATCTGAAGGAGTTTCATTCCTATTTCCACAACTTTTCTTTTCGCAGCACCGGCTGTAAACGTAAGTTAAAAAAAAATATTGTGAAATCCGTATTCGTAAGATGAAATAAACAAGTGATATACCTGCACATTATTTCATGAGTTAATAGCACACGTCTCATCTCGGGGTTTTTGTCTTGTCCTTCGTAACATATTGCCTGTAGTAGAAAATATGAAGCTATTCAATATTAATGCGATCGATATTAGAAGAAAAGTAGCGTATTCATTCGTATGTAAAATGTCTTTAGTATGGTTTTCCTTTGCTGGAATGAACGGTATGGAATATGGTGAATTACGAGTAAATAACAAATCAATCTGGAGATTGTATTATATCTGGATATTTCATTTCACAATTTCACAATACCATCTGACTATGGAACGACCACAGTCATTGTTAAATAAAAATAATCATTCCATGCTTTTAGATCGAAACAGCGGCTAGTACTCCGCAAATGTACGAACCTGTTTTGTTACGGAATCTATAAGTCGCACGAATAAATCTTGTTCTGTGCGTACTCCTGAAAACAAGTAGGAATAATTATCAATAAACTTTCCTAACATGAACAAAACATGTATTACTAGATCAATCCTTATTAAGGCAAAGCTATTTAATATCGCACCACCATTCTCCTTTGGTAATTATACTATTTATAGTGAATATTGGCATCGCGATATTTTTATTTTGTAATTCTAATACTCGATTGCATTTTGGATATTTTAATTCAATTTTCTCAATGAACAAAGTGCAGCCGACCAATGTCAGTTAATAGAAGTTAATTGTGATTTTTGTTAAATGGCATCTACCCTTCGTAATTAGTAATCAACTTTTGAAATAACATCTGCCGAATTCCATTTCCAAGTTGATTTATTTTAACGATTGGAAATAAGATGAGTTTTTTTGTTTCAATTTTCTTTACCATGTGCGCGATCGGGGAAGCCATTTTGTCCAGATGTCGTCGCATCGATTTCTGCGCTCTAACGCTCTCGTTCGGATTCCCCGAGCGGGCAATTGACACCATCTTGGCAACTTATTATTAGGGGTTCACTATCGATCCCCTGCACGCGAGTAACTTTTTAAGTAAAATTGATTTCATCTTGTTAGGTTACGAAATAGAAAAACTAATTATCTTGCGATATGACGGCAGCAATGCCAATCATTAATAAAGGTCGCTCGGTAAAAAAAATATTTTTTTTGGGCTCTCAATTGCACCTTATTTTTGCATTTCATTTTTTTTTTATAGTTTTACAAAGTGGTGTGCTTATCAATTGTCAGCTAAAAGATTCGAAAATTAAATTGTTCTAGTTGCTCAAACACCGGTTCCGAGATTCGGAAGAAAAAATTAATAACAGAATATTGATGAAGGATAGGAAACGAATCGTTATAAGCATAAAATAATACAATGAAATATTAAAATTGTAAATGGAAGACACGTGCTTGCCAATTCCTGACAACGAGGGTGTCCCAACAAATGAGAATAATTGCATTAATATAATATTTCATGAATAAATTATCTATTCTCCGATTTGAGTATAATTTAATATTTATTCATATTATCCTCGTTTTAAAAACTGACGCGTGCAAAAATGAAAAATGAAAATAAACATTTCGCTTACCATTGTGATAGAGTAGTTGTACCCGGTAATGTATTCCATTGTTCGTTTTCTCCGTCCCAGAACCTCCTTCCTGTAGTGGTGCAAAGGATCAGGATTATCGTACTTGATTTCAAGCAATATTACTATAATGGATTTTAGGAATTTGACTTAAAAAAAATCAATAAATAAAATGGCATGAACTTCATGATTTATACTGTTGTCAAATTATTTCCAAAGTATTAGCGCGCTCCTTTTGTTATCCATAGCATTAAATTGTACGGTTTAGCAGCACTGTTGTACTATACTTATTTCAAACCCAGCTAGTTGACTTGCAGTTCCAGTGGTAAAAAGTTTGAAAAGTAAAATGTCATCAGCATGTCGCACAGCATAAAAGTAGCGAGAATTAATATTGTTTCAGGATTGCTAGTTCGGGATAGTACGGTTTTCAAATATGGCTGACGTGTCGTAATGATATATAAGGGTTCGAAATAGCGGTTTAAGTAGAATAGTGAGACAGTTTATTCGTTTTACCGTTTTAGTGACGATATATATGTGTCGTTTCCTTTGCCGCATTCGGGATCCCGTATGTCGGCCCATATCTTTACAAATTTCGTTCAGCTTGTGGACATAAGGTTAGTGATACTATTATATCACCCCGCAACATTTATTTCTTGTGATTTTTACTCCTGCAATCAATCCTCCAAGAACCCGACAATCATGTTAAAAAATTGGAATTAATTTCCCTCTGTACGCTGGAACAAGTAAATTCGTACTGCCTTCATAAAATATAGAAAAAATTGCAGTTCTTTTAGTTTCTTCACTTACCGTTTCGTTCTCGACAAAATCGATAAAAGCTGTCCTTTCGATCTCCACCGGTTGGCCCTGTCGATCGTAGAGCGCCAAAACAAAGTGAAAAAAGTTGCTTTTCCGTAAGTTGCTCGGTGGCTGTTTCTCAAAATGTGCGCGATGAAGGCCGACGCTACATAAACATTACATTGTAATATATTCCATACGTTAATTGAATCAGCTTCAAATAACGGAATATCGCGCACAGTCGGAGTGTGACTTCGTCCTTCTACCATACATCTGATTATACAACGCATACTTCTAACACATTCTGACGAGTGTGTGTGATAGAGTACATACAAGAGGTAGAATAGTGAAATTAAACCCAAGGCTAAGAAAGACATTCCGTCGTTCACCCAGGAGACCGGATGCTGTGTATTCCCAATGCTAACGCCACAGAAACAAATGAATGTTAGTAGCATGACGCCATTTTTAATTTCCCTGCGCGTTTAGCATAATATATCACAGTATTTTTCTGGTTCCCCGCTATTTATAATAATTTTGAAATTGTTGAAAATACAAAAATTAAGCGAATTCGTGAACATCGTTCATAACATACCTCGGTAAAGCGTCCACCAGGCTCGTCTGAATCCATCCTCGAACCGGTGCCAGTTGCTGACTAGATAAATTTGACATTTCTCGCGATTTTAATTTCGGTCGACGAAACCATGTATTCTCAAGTGTTTCGTCCTTATAATCGTCTTCTATTTTCTACCTGTTTCTGTGCTATTTGTCGAAAACAAGATAATAGAATTATAGTAAGTAATATAAGTTAATTAGTACTTGATAAAGGACGAGCAAAATCTTAATAACTCAGGGGATATGTCTCTAACGCTCCTCTCATATATACAAATATAGCAAGGAATAATTCCTCTAGAGAACTAGGTGCTTCACTAATATGCTTACTGGGCTATCCTCATAGGCATACTATACACACGAACTTAAGCAGCGCAATGCCCATGGGCTCTCGAGCAATCAACGAATACTGTGTCATGGGGGCGGTTTATAACTCGTCCTGGGAGGATACGGCTTCTGTAAAACGAAGAAGAAAATCGCTTACATCGTGCACTTCTTCTTCTTCCCACTCTCCCCTCTTCCTTTCAAACCTGCTATCCACCCGAAAACAAATCTCACTCTATTCGCTTGGTTTATCGAGAGAAAAAATGAAGCAGAACACCATAAGTCGCTTTCCAACTCAAGAACCAGATCCCTCGGAGAGCTGTTTTCTCTCTTTCTTTGTCTTCGAAATTTACCCAGTAATTAGTGCAATATGTCGTTTTTCAGTCCCTTACAGTTGTTTGCTGTAAAGAAATTATGCCGTGGCAGATTGCAAACTATTCTCTCCTTGGTTGAACACGATGGGAATTCGATAAGTTCATTTGATGAAAGTTCACGAAAATCGAAAAGCTAATGACGATCGCATGTGATAACCGTGATGGTACTCTCATTACATTAAGACCAAGCGATATGCGTTCATCATTATCGATATCCCGACACCTTTGATTTAGGAACCTTGCCAAATTATGTCTTTTTCCACAACTGATGAAAATCTCGTAATAATCAGTTCAATAGTAGGACTGACTATAAATATAATATTTAACTAATTTTGATTTAATATATTTTTGTCTCTAAAAAACATGAACCACGAGTCACTAACCTTTCAACATGCGTTCGTATATTGCAAGAAATGTGCTAATGTGGGAAGGCATTTTGAAGATGGTAGGGTACATGCGTTGTTTGAGGGCGAACAATTGATCTTTAGAAAAAATAAGGAACGCAACCCCGTTCCCATGTGTCCATACACCACTACATCACTGGCAACATGGTTCGATTGGACACAGATAAATTTAACAAAAATAAACTTTTATTAAATTCAAATTGAAAGATTTTTACGGAAAACAGTGGTAGCATATTCACAGAAAGATTTAGTAAATTGTACAGTATAAAACGTAGGTCCTGTAAACTTGTTGCTATACAATAAAGTCTTAATATTATAAAATATTATAGTTCATGTTATAATTTAAATTATTGTATGAACGAACAAATGAGCAAAACAACAAACAAACTAAGACACACAAGGCATTTAGCGACATTAAAGTAGTGCGCGCAGATGCTTCCGTGTAACATAACATAAGATTTGTTTTTCTTACTTGCCCTGTTGTGTTAAAATCGCATATGGCGAAGCCGCTGGCGTAGAAAAGACATCAGCAATGATTATTTATAACATCCCATTCGCTAGATTGAGTCCAGTACGTTGATCACGTAAAAATTGGGGTAGGAACAGCGTTGCGTTTCTTTCTGTCTTGGCGTGTGTATTTACAGTAATTTTATTTCCATGTTGTTTTTGCTTTGCCCTTATAGCAAATATGTTCACTCGCTTTTTATCAGTACGAACTGGTTTCTTATACATTATTGTTAATGGATAAATGCTGTACAGCAGTATGATTGAATATAAGGAAGAAACAGCATGGTGGTAGAACGGCATATTCATCTATCACATTGTGCATAATAGTAAACTAATTTTTACGAACCTGCATGAGCAGTTTCTAATAAACAAAAATTTCAATTTACTCTCGATTTTAAGCAAGTAAAAAATCAAAAGATTTCAGTGCCTTTAGTAAATTTTTATCTGCACTTGAAATATGGGCATTTTCCGCCAGACGGTAATGTCGTAATCAGCTTTAGCTCCTCGTATGGACCGTTCAGCTTGACAAAATTTTCAGTGGTTTTAAACAGAATTCCTATTTTCGACGCCATCTGTAGACGAATAAAAATCTCTTCTCGACGATGTTCAATACACGGTCACGAATTAAGCAAGTATTTATTTCATTTAAAAATTATTCTGCTCCGAAATATCTTTGCATCCTTCACCAGAAGGTCGATATGCTCATCCATAATTAATGTTGAGGCCTTTAGATAAAAACCCCATATGTCGTGATATCAAACCGAGCACCGTAATCTCGGAGAGTTTGCAAAGAGAGCGGCTAGCAGCTTAAGCAAAACACATACAGACCAAAATGCTGCATGTGCAGTTGCAAAATGTTCCCCGTGTATCATATTTAACCGATGCAGCAATCTCGCGTTTGCTAAGTAAGACTGATGATAAGATGATGATGATAGTGAGTACATTTAATAATGATGATGAATTTATGATATACACAGTATGCAATGGAATATATTGTATGGTATGCGTTGTAAAGTAATAATAAAACTAATTCCTAGTCAGATGAACAGATTAGGAAGGCAGTTTATGAACATATGCACGATTTGGTCAAACAAACGCCGCACTGCTTCAGCGAAAGTATCGTAAATAGGACAGTACTCGCGTCGGCCATATGTTCCATTGTCAGTAAGACCCTATGTACATCACTAACTCTTTTATTTCCCATCGCCTCTTATTATCATACCGAATGAACATATACCATCATTTTTAATACGTAGCGTTAAAATTTAGTAAAGTATATGTTTACTTTACTAAATATATATATATATATATTATCAAATATAAGTACATAAGACTTTTACTATATTTAACTGACTTCACTAATGAGTTGTTAATTTTGGAGTTCTTTGCGGGTGAAAATCGACTTACAGTCAACTATATACATAGTATACTACTGTACTGTACTGTGCTGTGCCGTAGACAGCTTACAGCTTACTCATATTTTTACTGGATAAAGAAAATTGTCACCGCTTATTCCCTTGTGTTGTGTTGTATTTCCTGCGAGCTTAATGTATTGTTAATGTCCTATAATATCGGTAGTGAAATAATATTTGAATGCTTAGAATACACAAAGTATGTTTATTTCGAGTGATTAATACTCAATATACCGATATTAGACATTATTACATATCAGGTAAGGAGGTCTATAATTAATCCTATTACAATGATCCTCACTGAGGGAACGGCGATGGGAAAATATTATCCACATTTGTGTATTATCGTTTTTACTTTCTGGAATTAAATATTCGGATTTGAATGGATTATTTTAAGTTTCTGAGTGGAATTACTGGATACCTGAATAACATGAAGAGCACACAGGTGCATAGACTTGTTCAACATGTTAACAGCCGCTTACAAATCTATTCTAATTCGTTGTACTACTACTGATAGTTCCTTCCTTCTTGTAGCTAATTAATGCATTGCTAAAAAACTTTAACTGCTCCTTGTACGATTTCATAAAGGCCAGATTATACTTTAATTTTTTACGTATTCAATAAGAATTCTAAGATTTAATAATACGTATAACACCATCACCATCATCATCATCGCTACAGTGACCCTGACGTTAACGATACCCTTTTCATTAAAGCTGTGTCCTCTGTGAGCTGGTGATTGTGTCTTGCTCAAGGACACGCAAATGGGTCTGGTAAGGTTCGAACCCGTAACCTCTCGATTGTGAGACGCCCTCGCTACCGCTGAGCCACTCTTCCCCCCTCACTTCCGACTTTTGGTGTTCTTGGCGATTTTATTCGTCTAGCGCCACCTTGCGCCTCTACTATTTCCCATATTATTTACTTCTTTTCTCTTAAGTTCAGCGGGAGCACGGCAGATAGTAAATCAAAGACGCCGTTCACAGGTTTAATTTTAAGACACATGTTTGTTGAATTATTAAAATCGATTGTAATAAATACAAAATAATTCTATCACGCAATGCAAATATGAATGAAACTATTCACTATTCAATATTAAACATTTTTACACTTGGCCACTTCTTCCGGTTTCATGTTTGGTATAATTTTCAACAGCTCAGTAATCCCTGTCTTCATGTCTACTTTGGCTTTGAATCCGAGCGATCTGATTCGTTCGTATGAGACTTCGTAATCACGCTTGTCAAGGTCGGTTCCGTTTTTCGATTCCGTAATGCAACATCCCTGTACGTTCGCTTCGATCATTTTTGCTACTTCCATTTTTGTTAAGTTCATCGATTCGTCTCCAACGTTGTATGCTTTTGTGCTCATCACCCTGAATTACAATACATTTCTATATAGCCCTGGATATCAATTGTATCAATATAATACCCCGCTTATCGCTCATGATGCGTTTATAATATCAGAGCGCTCGCCTAGGTTTTTTGGTAGTATGAGCAAATGATTTGTAACTGGTGCTTACCCGTAATGTTGAACGGCAAAAACAAAAGCTTTGGCCGCGTCCCTGACATGAAGGAAAGTTCGACGGAAACTGCCTTCGTATAAATCGAAAGTTCGCATCTTGATAGCCTTATTGGTTAAATCGTTCACTAGAAGGTCTAGTCTGAGACGAGGTGATATCTAAAAAATAATAAAGTTATTAACTTCAACCGAAACTCTGTTCAAGGATAGTTTCTACATATAGAACATTGGTTTCCAAGATAGACATATCCTCGGGCGTTTGAAATGACGATGTAGAAACGAAGTATGTCTCAACTATGCAAGTGTATATACGTGGAATATACCTTCCGAATAGTATTTAACGCATATTTCATACAGTACTCGAGTTAATTAATACCAACGTCAATAATGTTGCAATTCCAATGGATTTTTTCAGACATTCTTAGAATGTACTTGAATTGAAACTCGGCAATATCGGGTATCATTATATATAGATTGTGTGTTTTATATATACTTACGCCAAATACAGTGGCAAGACGAAGTCCGACTCCACCCACATCACGAACTAACTTTTCTCCATCTGCCTTCGTACTTCCGTACAAAGTAAGCGGACTGATAGGCGTGTCTTCCGTGCACATACCAGTAACGGCACCGTAACAGGAACCTTATTGTGAAATATTCATGTTAGTCAATTGACATAATCGTTTTCCATTTTGCGCATCTATGCTGATGTGATATTTCTTACCTGTGGAAGCATAAACCAATCTCTGTCCCTGTTTGAGATTTTTAGTGATATTTTTTGTGCCCGTTACATTGACGTTTTTTGCAAGTTCAGGGTCCTTGGAGCAAGCTGGGTAACCGACGATTGCTGCCAAGTGAACGATCGCATCGGCATCCTTCATAACCTGGGTAGTAAGATTGGGAATGAATGTATATTTATTAATGTATCGGTGCGTTTATATCATTACTTTTTAAAGTTTATACTATTCATATATCAAATTACAAGTCTGATGACCAGCTGGACTAGCTGGATTAAATTATCCTTTATCAGCGCTACCTGCACAATCGCTATATATGAAACTATATCTGAAAAACTGACTTAGAGACTTATATTTTTATTAATATGACATGAAATTAGTGATCCAGTACCTCTTTTAAGCTCTCTTCGTCCAGCACGTCACCCTTCACAATTTTCAGCCTTGGGTTGGAGGCTAATGGTAGTAGAGGTGATATTCCCCAACTAGAATGAAGAATAAAAAATATATTTAATAAATAAATACAATACCTAGTCGTATGGAACAAAAGAAGTACTCTACAAATATACTCTAGAAAGCTTACCTGAAGCAGTCATACACGGTGACTTCAAATCCTTCGTCTAACAGCATTGGTACCATAGTCGAACCTAAGTATCCAGCACCCCCAGTAACTAAAACTTTTTTAACATTTTGATCGTCTCGGGGAACGACATTGACTTCAGTAACTGATTCTCCTTGAATTCCGGTCATATTTTCTGTAGAATTTAGTTAGATACTGTTGGAGTTCGAATAAAATCTTGGTTTCTGTTTTACAAGAACTCTTAATAGATGTGATAGTAGTCGTCACAGAAGCCGTTATTATATAGATAGATTGAAACGTGAAAATCAACTTTCACAATTGCCCTCGGGCTACTGAGAGCTAACTAGGAATTATAAATCACTGTAGACGTTTCTTGTAAATCATCCGCCCTCACTAATCTGTGGACAACGATCAATCACACTGTAATTACTTTAGTGAAGTCCAATTCTTTATTTATCATCAATCAATCAATTCTAATTTAACTGTTAATTCAAGGATGAAGATCGTGATTAAACGACGAACGAATAAAATGGGGATTATCAATGTAAATTATTTCTATTTCTTAGAAATACAAGATGGTATTTTATCATCAAAGCTTCCGTCCTTCAGACAAGTAATTTTGTGAACTCCGACCATTTCGTAACCTATTTCACACTCGAATACAACCACAGAGTCAAATGGCAAGTAACCGTCTTCATCTCCGTAAGTTTCGATAATGCGACCACTGGATGGGGCTGGAGGCATGTTGCAGAAAATGCCTTATTAAAAAAAAGTGAAAAGTAAAGAATAGAGAATTTTTGAATTGAATTACAGGACTGTGGTTTGAATAGATATATGACGCGCATCCTTGAATTCGTTGCTGCCAAATGGGTTAATGACTAGCATCTATACAAGCTGGACTGCGGAAAATTGTAATTCGAATACATAATTGTAGTTGTTCATAATTAGCGAAAGGATAATTGTCTGGTTATGTTATCTACAAACTAGAATAGTTTCGTGATTGGCTGATAAGGGATAATATATTTATATGTGTGATTACCGCCTATCATTTACCTCGTGTTTTATATGTGAACTCAAAACCGGGCTTTTCTGTGATAGAATCGCTGTGAAAATTTATCGTAATCGAGTTCCCAGTTGACACAATAGGAGAAGGCCGGGTTGTACCACAATATTTCTTCAAGGATTTTCCATCGGTTATCTTGGATAAAAACAAACTCATTACACAAAGACGTCAGTATATTTATTATTACGTATTACTGAAGATTAACAACGTCACCAATCTACTGACAGTTACGTGGTCTATTCGCCTCGTGGGCGTGTTACGTTCTGTTATGTATAACGTCGTCACTAAGATATTACCAAAGTTTACATCATCGTGAGTTTCGAAAACATCGAAAGAATTTAAACAAATAGGTTATCCGTGTTATGACAAGGCAATGCAAATATGTTGGATAACTCTAACGATTAATTAGCATGGTTTGTTTGTGGAATAAACTTGAGCATGGGACCTAACTGCGTGAATATTTTTTTAGAATTAAAAACATTTTCTTCATGTTTTGCTCAGCCAAGGCCGGATGTATAAGGGAACAAAGGAAGCCATAGCTATTTTCTTTATCACAATTTTCGTGTCTTTATTGACCATAATCTGCTGTAGTGAGTAATACTCCTCTCCTTGGAAACGAGATTTTGGAGTTCGTACAGTGCATGATCGCATTATATCAGCATGTTTTTTTTTGTTCACCTGTATCCAGTCATATGGACAATTTCCAGATTGATGGCTTTCTATGTCGAAAGTTCCAATGAAATTCACGATGATAACATTTCCAATCTCGGTCTGCAAAATGAAAGAATTCATTTCCAAAAAAAGGATAGACATTATTTATATATAGCATTCCCTATTATCATATCTAAGTATTTTTTAATCGTGATATAATTCACAGTTAATGACTTGGTAATATTCCCTTTAACCTTACTTCAATAGTCCAAGAACAATCAGTCAATTTTGGGTAGATTCCTGGGTAGCCAGGGCTCGATACGGTTCCCGACGAACTTCCCAAATACACGTCCGAGCATTTCCCTGAAAAGGCACTCGTATTCGTTTAATCTGATTGCGATTCCCATACCATAAAAAGCTATCAACTCCATAAAAAGACATATCACTTTACCTTGACAGGTATACCGATTGCTATGCAATTTGTAGCCAGGTTTACAGGTGCACTCGTAACCTCCGATGAAGTTGTGGCAATAATGGTCGCATTTACCTACTTTCTCCGGGTGCATGGATTTGGTGACCCGTTTAGCAAGCACTTCACACTCATTCGTATCTTCCAGAAATTTTTTATTTTAGAATTTAGAATATTGTACTTAGAAATACAAAATTATCATCAATTTTATCTCCATTTTAGCAATGTCAGTCACCTTCTGCGGCAAAATATGCCGAGAATCCTTTGGGCTTGGGGCGACCAGGAAGGTCGTTTGAGTAATCAGAAATGAATACGACATTCATAAGATTACTTTTGGTTTTGAATACTCGTTCCTCTGTCAAAGCGTGATCGATATTGATTTTCGAATTCCCGCAGAATTTTCCCATACTGTTTTCTTGAACCATTTCGCCGTCAAAGATCTTTGTGTAGGAGATGAATTTTTCTACGGAGTTTTACAGAAATTACAACAGTGTTTGAAAACACATACCTCGATATAATCAAGAGGACACGGTCCATGAACTTCATCATAAGAATCCTCCAGGTCGAAATAGGTGAAGTACAATGCTATCTGTAATTTGTTTGCTGTTGTTATCGTCCACGTTTCATTCAAGTTGTCTTTGTAGAATTCAGGAAAATGTTCGTTATACAATACGCCATGCATGTCATGAATATCATGTCGTATGCCATGGGCACTCAACAGTAGAGCATGCAAAATTATTATTACTATGTATTGCATTCTAAAAATATTTAATCCAGAACTTTATAAAATGTCCTGCATCGAAAGAGGTCACACGGTGTTTAGACTGTACTGTACGATCGGCCACAATCTTACGTTGTTGCTCTGTGAGAGTTCTTTTTCTTCGCAGGATGAAACCACACAGAATTTAAAATATAACTTAATAACTAGCTGCTTACATCAGTTTACATGTATACATGATCAAAATGTATTTATTTAGGTAACATTTCCTGTTGTTTGATTAGTTACTTCGGAAGTAGGCCACCCACTTTTACAACAACCAAAAGGAATTTACTGCTATAACTGAGTTCGCATTACATCGATCAGTCATTCCATACAAATGTTTGTTACAAATGCCAGTTCATACTGTCAACATGTTATGACATAGATTGCTATTTTATCTCTTCTACAGCTACTGGCAGCATAGATTTATCAGTAAACATTCTTATATTTGATTGAACTAATACAGAATGTTTTCAGCCATAGCCTCTATATATTATATAAGACTATGATACAACATCCATTAAATAATCTTGACTTTGATATATACATAATCTCTTCGCAACTCTGGTTTTCAATGTTTCCATAATCTCTTCGCAACCCTGGTTTTCAATGTTTCCATTTAGATTAATCAGATGTAAAGTAAAGGCCAACTCAGAGTAATGTTCCTAACCTCAATCAACAGCAAACTCGTAGTTTTCCGAGTTTTTTGTTAAATAAAATTTTACTGTATTAATAATAAGTCATTTCAGTCATTAAAGTGTATCAGCACTCTATGTTTCAGGCAAAAAAAAAATTAAAGATGAATTCAAACTACAGTACGTATTGACATTTTCCCATCCAGTTGTGATTCACCTGGTAAATATCCTTTCTTTCGTACTTTCTGTTTTTCTCGCAGATATTCATTTGGAAAATAACGATCGCGTGAACTGGCAATAACTAACTAACTAAATTGTCTCTGAAGGAAATATATTTCAAATTCTGATGTTCTTTTTCTCATGGAGTCTTCCAGCGACAGCGATGCAGATTTTTTTGACGCTCACGAAAGCGTTTTAGAATCTCCAAGGTGAGTTGACTTCACTTACACCAGTTAATTTATTCTCAGTAAAATCTTAACCGGAATCAAAATTAACGCGGAAAATTACTGAAGTTATATGCTAGGGTATGGTATGGTATGGTAGGGTATGCTATGGTAGGGCTAGATATTAAGCTTAACCCACTGTTCTCTTTCTAGAGCTCCAAAAAAGTCCCTTGTTGCAGACGGGATTGAGGTAAATATGCAATTCGTGTTTTTAGAGACCGCTTGTAAAAGTAATTCCTAATGTTAACATATGCACATAGATGGACAAGTTGAAACTAGTTCATATATAGGACCCCTTCCTTTTGGCACCTGGTATGGCACTTCTTCTTTCCTTGACCCCTTAAATAGTGTGTTTCAACACCAAAAGTTAGTAGACCCCAAACAGACCTCTCTGGGATTCTACTAGCCCCCATTAAACCCCATATATTATATTTTTTAGGACACTGCAACTGAACCTAGAGTCATTCAACCTGATATTCAAAGCCTTCCAGCCATACAGATATCAGATATAGAAGTAGATGTGCCCGATGCTGTGGCTACATTGTCTTCCCTCCCAGCCATTGTGGTAAATGGATCTGCGACTAATGAAACGCTAGGAAATGAAGCACCTTCTGAATGCAAAACTGGTAATTTTCAATTAGGAATTTTTAAGAAGACAACACATAGATCTGATTGTAGATGTGCGATTTGTGGATCTTGACTAATTGCATTGATAAATATAGTGTTTCGAATAAATAACATTTTTTCAGTCTGACATCAATATTAGTACTATGTGTTAACACCGATCACGCATATCAAAATATCGTAGCTCGCTCCAATACACTGAATACCATTGTTTTTGCACAGTATACTTATATAACAATGACAATGACTAACAATGAATAAAATCCGGTTCACTGCATGAAAGTTTCAAGGCCGTGCAGTAGCTTTGAATTTATTATAAGTTCCACTCGGTGTATGAAAAAATTAGAGGAAACCTGTACTCTGACTGTTTATTATAATGAGCTGATGATAATAGGCTAAACCATTTAGTTTGGCATTGAATCATATCCCAACCCAATTGTAATTATATTTCATGTTCAAGTATTCCTAATTATATACATTTTATCATGCAGACACAAAGTTGACTCTAGGTCAGCAACCTGACATCATCGTTTGTGTGCAAGAACGTCCAACGAATTTACCTGGAATCAGACAAGTCAATGTGGACGTGCCCAATGGCTCTGAAGTGGCCTCTGCCAAAAAGGCAGAGGATGATGATAAACCTGCCGTTAAAATGAAGGTCCCGCCACCAAGACCGCCTCCTCCACCCAATCGTACTCTCATGCAAAAAAGATATTCTCATAAACTTAAACCAGAAAGACCACCACATTTGAGGTAGTGGTTCATAAATTCTCATTTTAGATTGAGATTCTTTCAATGTAAATGATTTATATTATATATTGCTAGCCTGTATTGTTGAATTCGTCATTAAATACTACATCAAATACAAAATAAATAGCACCAATTTACTTGATGTAACAAATGGTGGCTATGAAGTTATATAAAAATTTGTAGGTCCAACCGTTAGATACCATAGCGAACGAATATATATATATATATAGATAGATTGATGTGATTATCACGAGGCACTTTTTTCAAACTCAAAATCATCTTTTAATAATCCTACTTAACAATATTTGATATCTATATCTTATGTGTTTTTTGGTTTTTCAGTGCTTTTGATGAAGGTCTTCTCACTCCAAACTCAACGGTTGAAAATCTGACGAGAGAGTTTACAGAAGCTTTGAATAAGGCATCAAACAGTGAGCTGAAAATCTCTGATGAACCAGATGGAAGGTACAAAACAAGTTTTAATCACTTAGCTCTGTATGTGGATGGTAGTACATGCAGCTGGTCTTTCTGCAAAAGATCAGTTCGGTAGTCTTTACTATTTATTATCTGTATTCATTTGAAACTGAAAAACCTGCGATCAGAATTGTCGCAATTGTATCAAAATCGCATCCAAAATCAATGTTTAAACAAATTAATCGCAATTGCTAATAGTTTGTGACATCACCGATATCCTGGAGAAAAGGTAATTATATTCTATATACACCATGTATGATATCATGGCATCGAGCATTTTTCAAATTTAAATTTACATTACCTTATATTTCAACATTGAGTCGATCTTTAATTAAACATTCTCTATTTTTTACTGTTGCAGTGATTTAAAACTCAAAGTCGAACCTGCGGAAACACAGATCCAGTCCTCTTCCAGTAGACCTCTTGATAATTCAGGTACTGCTGTTGTATTTATGAATTTAGTAAATTAGTGAAATAGTCAGTATGATTAGTAAAGTAAAATATTATTCAATATTTCATATTATATATATAAAAAAGGACCATAAATTAATTTACTTGAAATTTTCTTCTGCAGATTCGCATGATGGTTCGAATATTACTAAAAAGTTAAGCCGGCAAACTTCTGTTATTTCTTCAGCTCCCCTGAAGGAAGAGGTTTGTCTCATTGCTTTGTTTGATAATATACTTTAAGTGTGTTGATATTAGATAAGCTCTGAATGTTAGACATAAATCAGTAAAGGATGAGCCTTTTTGAAATTAGTGTAAATCTCATAACTGTGCCATATTCCACACCAGACCAGACTGAGAGAATCGCACCTTGTAATACCTCACACCCACCTCTTTTGTGTTAAGGAATAAGGAGAATTGAACCATTATTCATATCAGTATTGTTGTGCTGTTCTGGAACAGTAAGTACTCAAAAATGAATAATGGATTTCAAAATGACTTGGGTTTTTATTTACTTTTTTCTATATTATAATAATTTATTGTTAAATCAAATCAAACATAAGGTATAATATGAGACCACTAGAAAGAAAAGACAAATATGTTAAATAAGAAGTGAATAAACTTTATTTGATTATTGAAAAAGAGGACTGTTATCAAATGACACAATATACTATAGCAGTGGACCACACAGGGTCCCCAGAGACTTATTGGCGGTTAACAGTTACCTGTGAAATAGATTAGTTGTACACATTCTGAAGTAGCAATTATGGTTGCCAATGGTCCCCAAAGATTACTAGAAAGAGTTATACTCCATATTACTAGAGTCTGAGCTAAGGTTTCGAGTAATCTGATTTACTAGGATTTATGTCTCTGATTTAACCTGGTTTTATTCTCAAGTATAGTATATATTCTCATACTTCTTATTCACAGAATACGCAATGGGAAGTTACCAAAGACACTGTCGTGAAGATAAACTCCTCTAATCTAGTACGATAAGTTCGGCAGACTCTTAACCCATATTAAATCTGAAATATTGAAATCATCTCTAAAAGATAATTTATAATTTTCTGAATTTCATTTACTAATTCATTTACAGGTCAAAAATTCAATCCCAAAATCATGGTGTCATATTTGATTATAGTGGTGGTTTGATTTGCAGGTGGGGTTAACGGATGATTATAAAACACAGCTTAGATTTTGCTGTTTGCCATTCACTTTTTAATAATTTCTTGCGGAAAAATCTAGTCATGTATGGTGTAATTTCTGTTATTATAATGGTAGTTTATAATTATATATTATTATTATAATTAGTAGTTTCAATAATTTGTCTTACATATATGCTTATTCCTCGTTACATGAGGATTCAATTGAGTTTTCGAAATTCCCTGTAGTTTGCTCATGAATCTTTTTAGGATTTTATATATAGAAACTGTAGCACATGGGGCTGAACCCAAAACCAGAGAAGTGTTTCGATACTCTATACCAGGGCTTCCCAAACTTTTTTGCTAGCGACCCCTTTCGTTTTATTAAAATTTTCTGCGACCCTTCATGTTTGACAGTGATAAACAGTTCAAAAAATACATTTTGATATTTTATTGAAACAGTTAAAACTTAACCTCTAGTACTCGAGAACAAACAACGAACAAACATTTTTTCAGATTATCACTACTGAATTATTCAGTGTGATGTGTGCAACTGCTTTTTGTTGCATAGCTAGCCAAACCGTGGCTAAATGCTGGTCTCAAAGCAGTTAATAGTACGCCCTCAACTATGTAACAAAGTCGCACTATAGTGGTGTTTATGTAAATTCTACAACTCAGTTAAGATTTATGTTTTGCACTAGTTTTAATAATTGCGTTTCGAAAGTCAGAAAAAGTACACTTTATATAGATGTAGTACTTTGTGTGAAATTGGTGTACTCTTTGCGACCCCCAGTTCGGGAAGCCCTGCTCTATACAACCAAGAATGAATAGTGTAAACTATTTTGTATTACATAATGAGTAACCAATCTGTTGTTGCCTCGTCAGGTGTATTCGGTCACTGTAAATCTTGCTTGTGAATTCAGTATGAGGTCAAGTAGGTCAGAATTTGAAATAATGATTCAAACTTTGCTTTTAGGAAATTTTGTCCAGTGTCATCGTAAGAAATTTAGATACTGGGGAAACAATGCCACTTAGTGCAGCTGCTGAACAGGTATCTGCTCTCCAAACATATTTTATGGTTTCATTCAAACTTTGGTGTCGTGGATTTTTATTGATAACCATCAGAATGTTCATTGCATTGCCTATTCCTTAAATTATGGAAGATAATTACGGTTCACGCTTTTCCTATTGTATATGCCAGCATAAAAGTCTTGAAGCATGAAAATATCTTGATAATTAGATGGAAGTTGTGCTGCCTCACTTTGAGGGGCGACTTATCCACTGAATATAGACTATAACCTAATATACACCACAGAAATTTAGGGCTGACATATACAATTGACTTTTTATAAGTACCTTACTTTTATCACAGAATTTTCTTTGTGTTCAATAGGTATCCCAATGTTTAAACCCTCTTGCTTTACAAATCATGAGTCGTACTAAAGAGTTTTCGTACGCCGGATCGCCAAGCAACTCGTTATCGGCACACGACAAGGCGCAGGGCCTTGTCGGTCTTCCTCCGGAAATCGAAGATCTGTCTGGTGATGACACGATATCAATAGGCAGTGGTGATATCGAAATCGGTAGATCCTTGTAGTTAAATTTTGCCAGCCTTTGATGTATGATGAAGTAGGGTCAATTTTTCTTTCAGGCAATAAACTTAGCCACAGAAAAACCAATAGCAATGGGAAAAGAATTAAAGCAAAGAGCAAGAGATTAAAAAAGATGTTGGGTAAAGGTGTCAGTAAAGTCAAAAATGTGGCTGAAGCTCAAGTCGAGAGAGCTGTACAAAAAGTAAAGCAGGCTAAAGGAGAAGGTAATAATAGATTTTATAGTTAATATGATATTCTCTGACTCACACAAATTTTAAATTGTCGTTTAATATTTCATATTTTGTAATTTTTCTGCGCAACCAAGATACTCTCAATGTATCAAGTGATGAAGATTCTTCCGAGATGATTTCATCATCTAACATTAAAGTAAAGGTGTCTTCCAGTAACAAAGGACCACACAAATTTATTCATTCCAAAGTAGTACAAGACATAGCGGTTCATGTGGTGAGTTGCAAATTTTATATTCTATATATACCACTTCCTCAATTACAAGTTGCTCCATATTCTCATTAAGTTCATAAGCATCAAACAATACAGTTCACTGCATACAGCCAAGAATGAACCTTGTGAATTATTTTGTGTAACATAATGCATAAATAACCAAAGTTATTTTCTAGGGCGCTGTATGGTGCATGAAATTCAGTCACTGTGGTAGATTATTAGCAACGGCCGGCCAAGATAATGTAATATGGGTTTGGGTGCTCAAGAATTACTACACATACTTTAATGAGATGAGAAATAAATATACGACTAAAGGTCAGTACATCTTCATTACTGTACTACTTCATATCGCTGGGACCAAATCATTTTTAACTTGAAATTCCAGAAGAAGAAATTTTCCCTTCTTCATCACATCACCCTCTGGACATGTTAAGTACTTCAAGTTTCAAGTCGGAAGAAAACGCAAGTCAATCGTCAAAAGTCAATTCGCAAGACAGTCTCGATATTGAAGATGATGATGCTCCTTTTCGTCAGGTTTGTTCCAGTATATTTATATTTTTTTCTGAATCCTTCCATTCTATTTGTTTCAATTGACATTTAAACAATTATTTCAGGTTCCATTTTCATCCTATGTTGGTCATTCTTCAGATGTGCTTGACCTCGCATGGTCAAAAGTAAGTCTTCTTACTTCTTACTAATATATGTATCATGGGTCTCAAATAGTTTGCAACTATTCTCGCAAACCATTTACTAAAATTACTAAATTTCTCAGAACCTGTTCCTGAATATGATTATTTTATAGATTCCACTAAAAATATGGAAACCTCAAAATATGTAATAGTTGTATCCATTTATAAGCTTTCTTTTGTTTGCCATTAGAATTTTTTCATATTGTCTTCCTCCATGGACAAGACTGTTCGTCTATGGCACATATCACGGAAGGAGTGTCTCTGTTGTTTCCAACATATTGACTTTGTCACTGCAATTGCCTTCCATCCTAGGGTAAGTTGATATCGAGATAGCGATTTTTCTTCACTAAATGAGCTTTTGATATTAAAATACGAATGTATATCAAAATTATTATTGTTTCAGGACGATAGATATTTCTTGAGTGGTTCTCTTGACAGCAAACTTCGTTTGTGGAACATTCCTGATAAGAAAGTTGCTCTGTGGAATGAAGTTTCTCCAAATGCATCATCTGCCTTTGTATGTAACCTATTAAACAAAATTATTTAATAGGATATCTTTTAAGACTGCTATGGGGCGGACTGGTCATAATAGCATTTGGGAAATGCCCAATGGGTTTGGCCTGCTGGGTATAAAATATGACCCTTGGCTGTTAAAAAAATATTTCCAGGCATAGCCCGGGACTGCTTTAACGCTTTCTAGCGGCCAAGTAAAAATTACATGCCTATTTTCGACTGGATGCTTACGGGGTTAAAGATTGTAGTTGAATCAATATAGCCTGGCTTTCCTAAACTAAAGTATCACATTTTCTATTCTATAATTTTGATTCACATTGTGAACAAATATTTTAATCTATTTTACTTTCAGTCTTCCAGTTCTGCAAGTGGAGTTCTTATTACTACAGTAAACTTTTGTGAAAATGGAAAATTTGCTGTCTGTGGAACTTACGATGGACGATGTATATTTTTTGACACGGAGGTCCTTTGCAGTTTTAATATCCTTTGCCGATAGCTTACTTACCCATCACATTCAAAACTGTTATTTCACACAGCATTTGAAATATCACACACAAATCCACGTCCGTTCTTCTCGTGGCCGAAACACAAAGGGAAGAAAAGTGACGGGTATTGAACCGTTGCCCAGTGAACATAAAATCCTGGTAAGATTCTTCATCTTTCCAAATAGTTGTTTGCAAATCGATGTTACAACTAAGGTTTTTTAAGAAATTGATTTGATTTTATGATCCTGGTTAGGTGACATCAAACGATTCTAGAGTTCGTCTTTATGATCTACGTGATTTGTCATTGGTTTGCAAATACAAAGGATTGACTAACTTGAGCAGTCAGATCAAAGCAAGTTTTAGGTGAGTTGAATGAAAGTTTTTTCGACTTTGAACACCCTGATAATTCTATAACCTGGCTAAGAGAGATTAACAACAGGAATGTGCTTGCAAATAGTATGTTACCAAGCCTTTACAGGTGGAAATGGGTATTGCCACACACTTTAGTCGCGGCCCAATACTCTCCGTCTTCTCAACTTCAGATGTTTCTTTATTTAAAAATAGATTCCCGATTACCTGGGTCTAACTAATTTATATACATCCTCAAATTCTCCATATTTGAATTTACTTCATATTTATCTATTAAACGAATTTAGTCCAGACTACAAGTACATAATAAGTGGCTCGGAGGACAAGTATGTCTATATTTGGAACACAAACCTACCGCAAGACGTGACGAAATTATCTTCATTTCGCAGAGATCGTAATGACGCTTGGGAATGCATAAAAGGTATTATTTTTGTTCGGATTGTGGTTTGCGTTTGGTGAAGTTTTTTGGTCATTGGAACTCTGTTTTTCACTTTACCTTCTACAGCACACAACGCAGTGG
The DNA here is from genome assembly GCA_013436055.1 of Halocynthia roretzi. NCBI lineage: Eukaryota > Metazoa > Chordata > Ascidiacea > Stolidobranchia > Pyuridae > Halocynthia > Halocynthia roretzi. The sequence continues at coordinate 402,131 of QRAM01000009.1, read as the reverse complement.
TGACTTGTGCAGTGTTTGCTCCACAACCACACTTACTCCGTCCTAATTCTTCAGACAGTAAGCAGATACCGCAGGCTTCGAAAACAAAAGGCGCTTTTGAGTCAAATATATTTATCACTGCGGATTTCAGCGGGGTCATTAAAATAATCATCAGTGAATAGATAGAAGATCATCTTTCATTTTTTAATGTGCAACATAATATATTCAGTTTTATCCGTGATTTTCTGAATGAAATGAAAGTAGTATACACAATCATGAAATCAAGTGTGTTAGCAATTACTACTTGATTGTGTTTGTTGAAAACTGTGATGGCTTGGTTTGAATTTGCCTGAATATTGTTTGAGTATGCGTAGAGAGGGAACATATTTCTATTTTGATAATTTAACTGTGCTTATGATTGATATCATAAAAGAAATTACAGAATTTAGTATTATATCTTTCAAGTAAGATGGGCTCTGGTATCTACTATGTGTCAGGCAAGAAAGAAATTCAGTGCACGAGCTAGTACAACTAGCTTACAACAACCTACTCCATCTAGCAGTAGACCAGTGAGTTTTAGAACTGGAAAAGATATAGTAGCTGTCTACAGCTTTTATCAAAATTGCATGTGAATGAATACAATTGGCTTTGATGCATAATAATAACAGATATGGCAGTAACATGGATGAAACTTGAATAGAATTGCACAGAAATAGAGGATAATCTCCATCACCACTTCTAATACTGTAGAGCTTAATAAGAGTCTTCTATAACGCTCCATTGTTCAGCAAATATCTGGAGGTTTTGTCATGACGATCTCCCCAAGCCTCTTTTTAATGCGCATGAACTGACGTTTGAATTCCAGACCATCTCCTTTAGACAACCTCATATCGACAAGACACTGGCTCACATTAGCACTAGAATTTTCTAAAATTGAAGCCTTGAATGACAAGTGTTTTTTCCTTTTGTCCGTGGTAGTTATCATGAGAACGCCAGGAGAGGACTGCTTCACAGAGTGACTATGAAAAAAAAATTTCAGTTCAGTTCAGTTTAGTGAATTCTTTACAAAATGCTTGGATATATTGCAGTTATTACTACAGTGTAACTTCGGAATAACGCATTGCGAATTCCGATATAACTCGATGGATTGCATTGCGCTTTATTTTTTTAATATTTAAATATTCATGATCCAGCAATAACAAAGTTGTAGGACATACAATGGCTAGAGTAGTATCAGATTTGGAGCTATGAAGGTTTAATATATAGTAAAATTATAAATTATTAACCCGATTTTCTCGCATGCATCGCAGATCTCTTTAACCGTGTCAGTCATGCATTTATTGCTCCAAAGTCTAGTCATGCGTTTGATAAGTTTCTGCCATATATTCTGAGTAGTAGCCGGGGTGTTTATCCATTGGGAACTTACTAGCATGGACTCAGCTTGCACAGGCTTAAAAAGGAAACGACATTTTGTTATTAATACTCGGGCAGATCGGAATGTATATCTATAGGTATATGTATTTCAAAAGTCAGGCAGACCTGCGATAAACAAACATGAAGTAGATTGTCGACCGACGCTGTAGATATTTCCGTTGAACTGTTATTGATTTCTGGTTCAGGCTGCGTAACAGAGACCTAAATTAATAAAATATAACTTAGAAATGTTGTCGACCCCGTTGTTCCAATTTCCAGGGGTTTAGAATATTTACAACAACCTCCACAGTGTTCCTCATGCCAGTCTCAGTTGATATGCGTTTAGCAGGAGAACTGTTAATAGATGTCGATAGCTTTCTTTTTGCTGAGATTGTTTTCGAAAACCACCTGTGAAATGAATTTATCAGATATTATTATTTATTGGCATAATTCAAGTTTACTTTGACTGAAGTTGATAGGGAAGTTGTACTGTAATTATAAATTAATTTTAATTATGGAATCTCGCCAGTACTATTAGTAAATTCTTGTGGTGACCTGTCTTTCTTAATATCCTTTATGGTAGCACGTTTTTGTGGGCAATCTACGAGAATTTTTCTGAGCAAAGCTAGTGGGAAAGTGTCAATTTTGTTCCAGGGTGATAGATGGACCTTTTTGTCCAGCCAATCTGAATATTCTTGACAGTCGAGGCTAGCTTCGTCCCATGGTAGTTCACCTTCAATAATATTGTTTAATTATTCACAAAAAATCAAACCATGTCCATTATAAAGAATAAAATTGTCATCGTCGCTCACCTGCTAGCATCGCAACCAATACTATTGCACATGACCAAACGTCTGCCGGTTCTGCGTTATAGGGCTTGTGTTTCAATACCTCTGGGGCTACGTAGGGGGGTGTTCCACAGGATCTACTGATCAGTCTTTCACGTCCTTCGATAGTATTTATTTATTAGTTAGAAATTTGTATCATATAATAATACCATTCACTCAAACCTTTGTAACGAAAAATGGTTGCTAATCCGAAATCAACTATTTTCAAAACATTGTTCCCATCGAGTAATAGATTTTCTGGTTTGATGTCACGATGTGTCACTCCAAGAGAATGTAGATGCTCCATACCTGAACGAATTAGTAGTGGTTTTGGGAAGTCACAATGGTATAGATGTAGCCTTTGCAGGATTTACATAGTGAGTGATGTAATACCTTGAATGTTGTCTGCTTTTAATTACAGTTACAGGAGTCAAGAGTCTGTGGTATCATAAATTTAGGAGTCTGTCGGATTTTTCGTGTGTCGACTACATGGCCGTGGTTATAAATTACCATATTAAAACTCATGATATTTTTATATTGTAATTACATACCTGATATGAGTTGACGAAAGTACATTTGTGATTGGCAAGGAGGCATCCCTATGTCCGGTTCTATTTTGTCAAACAATTCGCCACCGCTGGCATAAGCCAAGAATATATATTGATGAAGAGTTTCTTTCCTCGTCCCATAACATTTGATTATGTGTTTGTGATCAAGCATCTTGTGGATAGCAACTTCTTTACGTATCTGAGAATATTTATAGTGAACAGTGAGATAGCCTATGGATTGTCCTATCTCTAACTAAATAGGGGCCCAGAGGGTACTAGTCATTAGTTCAAACCAGTGGCGTTCCTGAGGTATGGTAGGTATGGTAGGCATGGCATGGCATGTACCCATGTGCCATTGGTGCCACTGACACCAACCTCAAGATTGTGATTGAGTTGATAATATGGTAAAGTTATCTTGTAGAAGGGGGGCAATATCAGTGCTTGCCATTGGCGATATTTTGCTTATTCCATATAGCAAAATACAATTCCTTACCAGATCAATTGCAGAAGCGTCCTCCGCTTTCTTGATATCAATGATTTTAACAGCCACCATTTCGCCGCTTTCCGTATTAATTGCTAGTTTTACCTCTCCATAAGCTCCTTCGCCAAGAGTTTGTATAAAATCCCATCCTTCTACGAAGGCCAGAACCTGTGCCATGGTACTGCGCTAGATATGTAGTCGTATTTGTCTTATTCTTATAACATCTGGTAAATAAATATTTAGTAAATCCATACAAACAATAATATTGCACCACAGGCAGGATTTCTTTGGCATTGAAATTGGCGCGAAAAGGCGCCCTTCCGTGGTGTAACATTTTAGTTTTAAGAAACAGTTGATCGTATGCTTTATTTACCAAAATGCAGGAATACATTTATTATCTTTTTCTTTTTGTGATAAACTAAGAATTATTCTATAAATTATCCCTTTGTTGTTGAAAGTTAGTCGATCTCGGTAATCAGACTGCCATTAGGTCTCTCTGAAGCTCGTTTTAGGCTAAGTACAACCATTCCAAAATTCATGCCATTCCTACACAGCGTTTCAGACGATTGATTGTATCTGTATAATTCAATTGTGTATATATATATATAATGTGTATATAATACATTCAGAAATGAGCAACCATAAGTTCGAATCAATATGTCTGTGCCCTTCATCATGGATGTTACAACCATATAGTTAGGCTGTCTCACATTCTCTTCCTAATTTAATGTAATACCGATATTAAAACACACGGTATTGTAGAAAACGAAATTTTATACTGGCATCATAATATAGAAAAATAGCAAATGTTTTCAACGCTATTGGCGTATACTGTGGATGGAGGGAAAGACGTTCTAAATGCAGTTCATAAATAACAGTGGAAAGTGCGTATTGAATGATATTCAACCAAATAGTAATGCAGAGTATCGATTACCAGCAGGAAATCATTTGCTGAAATTTCATTTTTTAGCTTTTACAATTGTTAATCAAACCACTGTACATTGTGAAACTATTGATCAAACAATTTTTCATGCATTATTAAGAAACCATCAGCACATGCCAGCAATATGTTTGGGTATAGCATTCAATCGTAGGACCTCGGCAAATGTTGGTAATGTATCGAATATACCACAAAGAAAGCACGTTTCTACATGATCAATTGATGCTGTCAAATTGCTGTCAATATAGAGATGGTATAAAAGCATATACTTCTAATGTTGGAATATTCCTAGGTAATATACCCAATACTTAATAAGGAATATCCATCTTAATAAAAAATGGAAGTAGCAAATCATACAAAAGCAAAGTAAGGCAGTGAAATTTGGCACATCCTTCCTAATGCTATTTTTTGTTACCATGCTTCTTACAGTAAGAAATGCTTGAAAAGTATATTAAAATTGTTGTGGTTTTTATTTCTGCAGTGATTTACTGCAAAAATTAAAATTTTATAGTAATCAATGAATATGGTAATAATCCTGAAGCAAGTTTACTGTACTCCCATTCATTCTCATGACAGAAGCAGAGCTTATCTATGAGGAATGTTAACCCAAAATGCTATGCATGTAACCACCCAGTGGAGATTCAAATCATTAGTATCCTGATTTCAAATGAGTAGGTGTTAAGAGCACTGGAAGGTATCTAGAAGATGTGGCTCTGCGGTTCGGTATCATCACTTGTTTTCACTTTTCTTCAAATTTTTATACCTTTGTTCAAACAGTTTCAATGCCCACTGGTAAAGCTGCAAATCCTATAAAAGAAGATTACTTAACACTGAATTTCTTGTCCTCAATAACATGAACAGCCATGTTCTACTCTGTGGTTTACTCTGATCAACTTCATTTGACAATAAACAAAGGAGTTACCAGATGATTAAGTACTTTAATCCTGTTTTCCTCCTCTTCTGTAGGTATGAAAGAAGAACCACGTGTGACATTGTACTGATAAAAGTCTTCTTTGAATTTCAAGGGAAAAGTGTGTTCAAAAACATACTGAAGCTTCTGTTGCTCTTCCAGAATTCCAAAAAATGAAAGTTCCTGTGATAAAACAACACAATAGTGTTCCAACAAATACTATGGAGATGGCTGTAAGGTAATTTGAAATTTTTTATATTATAATTCATATTGAACAGTTCACGTCATACTTACTTGTAAGTTTTTTATAGCACTCTTCAACATCACTTGCTCGATTGCTGCAATCTGACTGCTATTTAGTGAGGAGTTAAGCCACCTATCATAGCAGTTGATAAGTTTCAAATCAGCAAGCATTCTAGTCTGTCTGTTATTAGCCATGTTAGATGGGCAAGATGTGAATTCAGTGAACGTGACATCTTGCCAGTCTTCTCCTGAAATATGGAATGAAAAAATCAGGTTAGTCATAGCAATAAAATTTTTGTTGTAGCAGACTCGAGTATTGAAATCATTTTTAGCCTCCCCTCTTAACTGGCATCTTCCCATAGGTTCCCTCTGAAATTTAGTGATTCAAGATAATTCACAGTTATATATACAAAAGCACTTGTACCAGTGAAGCACTTTGGTATATCATGAGTGACATGGCGGCAGCCAAACTTTGAGTTTTTCCAAGTAGCACCTCTTTGCACATGTTTCCATTCACTGATATATCTTCTTAAAGGATGACGAAGAACGGTGATGTAAAAGTAACTGAAAAATAAACACTGTTCGATATTTCACATTACAGACAAGTGTACAGAAGATGACACCCTGTACAATTTCACTTTAAAGCAATACTCTGCTCATTATAACTGTCATAAATCAATATAATCATACCGTCTATCCTTTTTCACTTTTTCCATTTTATCAATCTTATCAGCAACACATTCCTTCATCTCAGTCCAATCAGAATGCAGTCCGCAAGCCCATCCTGTTGAAGCAGGTGTATGTGAATTAATGGTTAGGATTTTGAAGACCAAGAAGATTGTCAGTACCTGTCGAATATCTACTGAAAATCCACGTCTCTATGTCGGAGTTGGGTCGTAAACACTTCCGTCTTTTTTTGTTTTCTAAATGCTCGCACTCCTTATCCAGTTCAATGTTTGTCACCAAATGACGACCAAAAACCGACCCACCGGTTTTCTGCATGTGCAAAAACACTATAACATCTGTACCGTTGATATCAAAATCAGTCTTGGAGTAGTGATCTGATATTTCACCTAAACAAGAGATATAATTAAAATATTTCTACTGTGTGACACAACTTGAATTAAGAATTCTTTAATAGGAGGAACTTTCCAACAAAAACTCCCTATGTTATACATATAAATGCCCTGAGTGGAAGGTGAACATAAGAAATTTCAAGTATCACTGCAAAAAACCAAAGTCAATTATTTTACTTTCCGAACTTGAGTCGAGTGAAATTCCAGTCAAGTCACAGATTGCTAGAAATAATAAAATATCCACAGACCTGAGACTACAGTCTCCGGATCTTGTTCTACACTATGTCCAAGTTTTCTGTCCTTCCATATATTGAGAGCAAAGTTGCTAGACTCTGAAGGAGGTGTTTCTGGCGTTGATTTATCTCGTACTAAGGACACGAAATTTAGGCTACCGTAGGTTTTGTACCGAAAACTGGCAAGTATCGTAGTTAATAAGCAACAGAGGACAATGCCGATAAAACATCTCTTCCGTTTCGAAACTTCTCCAGGCAGTTTAAAATTCATTGGCCCTAGAAAATGTTTTCATCGCTTCAGAGTAAAGCATACACACTAGCTGAAAACACAACGTAGCAAGTAAATATCTTCATGCGCGAAAACGTAACAAGTAAATATCTTCATGCTCGAAACGCCTATCTTCCTCTCCCTTTTAAAGTTTATTTTATAATGAAGACAGCTAACTACCACTGTATAAGGGGAACCTCTTAAGTGTTTACATGTAATAGGGGAAATTTATACTTCCTGTGGTTTGTTATGAATGGAGGAAAAAAGATCACGACACTGTATTTATATGAATGCCCTTTTTTTCATAAATTCCATTAGGTATTCAAGCGAGATTAACTATTGTATTCTATCTGTAAATAATACATATTTTCTTGAATTTTTATGCATTGATTTTCCCGAACTCGTACATTTATCAACAATCTACTTAACAAAATGTGTTTTAGTCCAAGAAAATTATTTGATATATTGTGAAGTAACTTCACGATGATTTCCTGTCAATCAACAGATTCCTACTACGAATCGTAACTGGGGTTTTATTTTTGGGCGTTGCAGAGGCGAATTGAAATATTAAGCTTAAAGTTTTATCTGGCGGAGAAACGAGGTATGTTTTACATATTTTTTGTCTGTGATCGGTTGAATGGTGAGTAGTGGCTGATTAAAATTTATGGCGCTAGTGTAATTGTACGTTTGCAATAAAAAAAAATAGTCAGTCAATTCACGACCGTTCCATGACCATCTTATGTAATATACTGGAACATATGTTTCAAGTTCTGTAAATTTTATTTACCTATGTTCAGTAATGTTGATTTACCGTGACATGCTATACGGAATGTGATCTAACATGATTACTATTTACCCAAGTAATTCATGAAAGTGAAAAAGACGAATTTTATATTTTACTTTTGTTTCCCTGCATTTTTGTGAAACCCTTTTATTGCAGTTTAGCCTAGCACTATTTATTTATCTGATTATGTTTGGAATTGGTTTTTTTTTGTATCCCTTGAAAACTGTGGATGTATAACTTACTCCAGTTCCAAACATAACCATACACTTTTAATAATTTTCACGGGACTTGGTAAATGTCTCAAATTCTAGCACTTGCATACTAACAGCAATAATGTTTTGTACTGACTTAATTACTAATCATTGGTTTGCATCAAATGCTCTATAATTCTTGAATGAATTTGCTTGAATAAATTTGCAATTCATTTCTTCTGGTCTTCGACAAATCATTCGCATCCGTAGTCGTAGTAATGCTAGTTTCACACAAAGCAGGTTGTAGATATTAAACCTTCATAATATATGTTTAAGCATAACTAACATGGTATATTGGTATGGTATATGTTGAGAAAAGCATCAAGTATATTATCTTGTAAAAAGTTATGTGGTTGATTACCAATAATACTCGCAGCATATCGATAGTTGATTTACAGTAGAGCAATACAGTAAAAGCTCCAGCCAATACATACAGACACCTAAAATATGTGTTCTCCTCTGCATAGGGAAAACTAATAACATTAGTGATATTAGATAATAATAGTGACATTAATATTACCAGATAGTAGTTGTTCGCTATCTACATTTAAAATTATATTTTAAAAAAAAAGAATGCCTAATCTTATATCTTATACACACTACACACTAATGTTGATTTTATTTACTACATTTCCTCATTCAAATTATTCCATCATGATAATCTAATCTCTCAAGTCATGTAGAAATTTGTTTGTGTGCCGATAATTTTAGATGCTGCAAACACTTTTGAATTTGAGCCCACAATTAATTTATTGTAACTTTTTAACTAATGACTCTTGCTTGGTGCTTCTTTAGTCACAATACACCATAACATACTCTGGTCTATATATGCATGACTGTGGAGGTCGTGGGGTCACGAGATTAGATTCTCGCAACAGATTTTCACCACGAGTTTGCGTGTTCGCACAATTACTGTTTTCACTGCTGATAATTCAGATATTTACAGTTTCTACTAAACGAATATGATCATCACTATGGTCCAGTAGTATTGCTATTTAATTCTCACATTTCTTACACATTCTCCGTAAAATCTTTATAATAATTGTAGCTGCTAATAGCATAGTGTGCTAATACAAAAACAATCACAATTGTGTCGTAATAGTTAGTTGTTTATACTCACACCATGCAGCAGTTGAATTCTTCTCCACTAATTATTTCCAATTAATCAAGGATATAATGGCTAAACAGAAGGATTCAGTGACGTTAGAAATTCAAGACTCTAATCTTTTTCAAAGAAGAACTGAGACACCAAAGCAAAATAGAATAAATGGTACCGGAGGGAGGTAAAACATGTGCTATATAATCATTCATCTGTATGCAATGATTGAAATCCAGAATAATTTCTAGTTTCAAAAGGATTAGATCAGTTCATTAGTAGAGTATATTTATTAATTATTATTAGTATACTTATCGTATATGCTGGCATATACGTCGAATATAGGAGAACCTAAAGTAGTCATCAGAAATTTAGGGGGCGACTTATATGCTGGCATATCAGGTGATTTAATTTTCAACTCAAAACTCGAAGATAATCTTTGATTTCCGCATTACACTTAACGTCTATTGCTTTATTGAACCAAAATTCTGCTTTAGTTAAGTAGAATTTGATCACGGAATAATTGTTTAATTACTTGCCTTGGCCTTACCGTAATCCTATAATAGTTTGCACATATAGCTGAGAATGCTTTAAAGATAGAAGCCAGAGACACAGCTCTAGCTCTGAATTGTAGAAAACACATAGTGACTTCACAACTGCAAAAACACTGCTGGAATCTCAGTAGTAAAAACCTTAAAAGTCCCAGAGATAGGGCGATTATGGTTAAAGCAGTTTCAAACAGAATGAACAAACTGCAAGAAAATTGCAGAAGAAGGCAGTTATAAAAATGACAATTCTTATATCATTGTACATCAGTTTGATTTTGATTTTTCATGCCCAAAAAATTGAGTTATTTTATGCAAACCAAGTGCATTTGAAATTATGTCAGTATTTTTGTAACCTGTTCAAATAAAAATTGAACCAACATGTACAAATAACTCTTGTTTACCTGCTCAGCAATATGATGTCCATGAATTCAGTGTGCATTCGCTGCGACAGAGGTTTCTCTGAGCAAGAGCAGATGGTAAATTCAAACGGACAAATTTATCATGAAGAATGTTTCGTTTGTGCACAGTGCTTCCAGCGCTTTCCTGATGGTCTGTTCTATGAGGTAAGGTTCTGATCCTCGATATAGCATGATTTCAATGTCTAAGAAATTCGACTGCATAATTTCTGAAGAGGAAACCTCGAAAATGGAGGAAAAAAAGAGTCACTCATCTTCCTTCCTAGACTGATGGGAAGGACAAAGAAATCAAAATAAATAAATAAATTCCTAAAGATCTTTTCAAGGATTTCTTAATAAGTAATGAATCTAGGTTACTTTGGAGACTGTATCTAATTCATATATATTCTTCGCTTTTAGAATGTATAGTATAATTTACCCATCTATTTTTTCCAGTATGATGGTATCAAGTATTGTGAACACGATTTCCACATGCTTTTTGCTCCATGCTGTGGCAAATGTGGTAAGCTGATTTCACCGAGTCATTTTGAATCATTATGATTTAATGTCTATTCCTATTCTTGTATTCAGAGGAGTTTATTATTGGACGAGTTATCAAGGCGATGAACAACAACTGGCATCCTGCTTGTTTCACTTGCCAGCTCTGCAACATTCCTCTTGCCGACATAGGCTTTGTTAAAAACCAGGGTAGGAGCTTGTGCCGTCCATGTCACAACCGTGAAAAAGCTCTGGGACTTGGAAAATATGTTTGTCAAAAATGCCAGTATGTTTAAAATTTTAGTTTGCATTTTCCTCAGCTGAATTCATGATTTTCATACTGTGTCTTTGTGTGTTATAACACTTTTGCAGTCAGCTATCATGATCTGTTACAATTCGTCTAATTGCATGTTATTTTAGGGGCATCATTGAAGAAGAGCCTCTACGATTCAAAGGAGACCCTTACCATCCTTTCCACTTCAACTGCACCAACTGCGGGTATTATTTTTTCTCGAATATTCATTGTATGTCTGCAGGTTGAACAACAATCCGATAGTTACGCCCACTCTTGTA
>QRAM01000009.1:354245-389854 GCA_013436055.1 Halocynthia roretzi | reverse complement strand
GACCTCTAAGGACTAAGGATGCCGATGTTCAACCTGTACTGGTGACTCTTTTAAAAGGTTTTGCATCAGTGTAGATTGTGTTTTGTTTTACAGGAAGGAACTGACTTCGGAGGCTCGAGAACTACGTTCAGAACTGTACTGCTTGCCCTGTCATGACAAGCAAGGTATTCCGATTTGTGGCGCTTGTCGTAGACCGATTGAAGAAAGAGTAGTCAGTGCAATGGGAAAACACTGGTAAGGATTTTTAATCGCACTTGCTACTTGAAAAAAGGTTGGAAAAATACTTTGTATGTGCGCAGGCACGTAGAACATTTCGTGTGTGCGCAGTGTGAAAAACCATTCCTTGGACAGAAGCATTATGAAAGGAATGGACTGGCATATTGTGAAATTCATTTCAATCAGCTGTTTGGTGATGTCTGCTATCATTGCAATGGAGTCATTGATGGAGATGGTAATGCTTTGAAGTTAATTGTCTTTGTAATTCAATAACAAATCCTGTTTTAACTGCAGTTGTTGCTGCTCTCAACAAATCATGGTGTGTACACCATTTCCAGTGCACATGCTGTAATAGTAAGCTAACTCTCAAGTAAGTGATGCACTTGGTCACTCTATCATCTCATTAAAAAACAACTCCATAATTTAATTGCCAATGCTTTTTTTAAGGAATAAATTTGTTGAATACGACATGAAACCTGTGTGCAAAAAATGCTACGAGAAGTTCCCGCTTGAACTCAAAAAGAGGCTGAAAAAGGCAGCAGAGACCGAGAGAAAGTGGTGAAAGTATTGTTGAAGAACAAGAAGTTTGTTATGTATTCTCAAATTAACATACAATGAGATCACAATGTATTGTACCTATGATATTCAAGTGCTAAGCTGCAAAGGTTCAACAATGCTATGCTCGAAAATATTGCACCAGTCATCCTCATTTGCTAAGTGTGTATTGTCATTCTATAGAAAATTCTCATCTGCCAGTTCTTGCTTTCTTTTTAGCGGGAATAATTGCAAAACATTCTAGGGATACTTTTTATCGGAGGTGATGGTATAGATAGGGTGGTGGAATCAGCCATGAGTTAACAACAATCAAACTTGATGTAAATGAAAGCTCCTCATGTCCAATATTACTGTAATAGGTTTATGTGGTAGATAGGTAAAGGCATAAGTTCAGCAACGATGAAGTTTGATTCAAAGGCTTCAGTATCAAATGTCGTATATATGGAAGCATACCGATTTTTTTTACATAGGCCAAAATATTGATATGCTACTGTTTTATCCTGTTACCCAGAAAATGTCTGTAATATGTTCTATTTAGCCTACAGTTATTGTATCTTTTATACTGTTGTACTTTACACTAATCCTTAATCATGTTCAAAATATTTATCGAGAGCTCATAACAGGTATTACTGCATATATGATATAATAATTACTGAATAACAAATAAATAGTAATATAAATCATTTTCTCAATGTTGAATGAATGAAGATGCACCTGGCATTGTTTTAGTGTAGAACTAAGGCCGGTGGGATATCGAACTGATTGCCCATCTCCTAGTTAGTGGATTTTCTGGACATTGATAAGTTTTAAATAAACAGTAGTTAGTTTTTTTTACTGATTGGTCTCGACTTCACCAAATTCTCTGTATCTCGCCCCTACCAATTACTGCAAAAAAACAACGCCCTCTACTGGTAAAAATGAAGCGACGCTGATCGACAAATTCTACAATTTAGCCTTTTCGGATTCTCGAACTGGAAGGTAGGAACGAGTCGATTTTATCTCGATTCATCGCCATGAAAACAGTACCAATCTACGTTACTATTAGCTGAAAATTAAAATCAACATTGCTTGTTCCGATTCCACGATCACATTTAGTGATTGTGGTATTTTCCATGTCAGCTTTCTCTTTCGAAATCTCGCCATTCCATGCTATTGTAACTTCGACATACTACCTTATAATCAACTGATTGAATTTCAAATACTGGTACAAGCTAACGGCGTAACGTTGATTTCCAGATGAAGTTTAATACACTGAAGACTTCCTCCAGAAGGAAGAACAGAAAGGAGTATTTCAATGCTCCTTCCCACATTCGTCGTAAGTTCATGAGTTCTCCCCTCTCAAAAGATCTTAAAACGAAGTATAATGTGCGCAGCATGCCCATCAGAAAAGATGATGAAGTCCAGGTGAGTTTTAGACTATTTGTAAAGCATCTGTAGTTCTGTTTTATTTGCTTAAATCACATTAAATTCAGAACATTGCTGATATGCGATGTGAAATTTTAAAATCGCAGTGATTGCTGTTGTGTGACAATTTGACAAAGAAAAATGAGTTGATAATCATTAGGAAATCGTAACTCTGTGTGTGTGTGTTGAGCGATCAGTTGTTTGTGTGAGAGTTGCAACCCCTGGTTGACCATGTTCAATTTCTTGGTTTGTGGTACCAAATTTTAGCCCATTTGAAATCGATACTTTTTTTCAGGTAGTAGTCTGGTTTCTTCAAAAAACCTGATTGCATTAGGGTCAGTGAGGTTAGGTTAGGCTAGGTTTGCTGAGTATTTGGGTAGGTGTCACCCTAACCTAGTTTCCAGCTTGAACACACTACTAAACCAGTACTTCATTTATTTTCTAGTTAACCGTTAATATAAAAATTTGTTGCCTGATTTTGGACATAGTAAATAATTTGTGGATGTATGCACATCTTCTCTTACATGAACAACTCCTATTATTTTTAGATTGTGAGAGGGCATTTCAAAGGCCAACAAGTTGGTAAAGTTATTCAGGTGTATAGAAAGAAATACGTTATTCACATCGAACGTATTCAAAGGGAAAAGGCTAATGGTGCGACTGTACATGTTGGGATCCATCCCAGTAAGGTAAAATTTATCAATTGGATTTGCGGTTGATTGCTGTATATTAATTGCACCCTCGAACACATTCCTTCTCAAGCCGTGGACGTCTGTGGCCATGCAGTCACTGCCAGTTTTTATTATACAAAACGTCTCATTTGGAATATTTTTCCTCAAGCATGTAATGTTCCGCTTGGTTGTTGATAAAATTAAGAGGGAATGTTGGTCGTGGTGGCCGGATCATTTGATCACCCCTGGTGTAAACCGTAAAAGAATAATAGTTCATGGTATGTTGTAATCCGTATATCATATTTATGGTTTGATAATTTCCTGAACATGATCTAATCGATTTGCAATCTCCACATGAAAATAACGTTTTTTCCGACAAATTCTTTTTGCATGTTAGGTTGTTATTGTAAAGCTTAAACTGGACAAAGACCGCAAAAAGATTCTGGATCGTAAGGCGAAATCCAGACTTGTGGGAGCTGACAAAGGAAAGCATACAGAAGAGACAATTCAAGAAATGGAAACTTGATTTCAGTGTAATAAAATTCGGAGCGGGTGAACAAGCTTATTTCATTGTACTTGAAAATCAGCTTTGAAGGATTTTATGCTGTAGATATTGTAGCACATTATGTAACAGCGAAGCTCAGCCAAAGGTAAAGGCAGTAATTCATAGCAGGTGTAGAAAGAGACACAGGTGGTAGCAAATTATGAAATCCTGCATATTTTAGTGGATTACTCCGGAGGTTTACTTAACTTACTCAACTGCTATGGTAGCTCTAGTGAATTCTTGATTGATGTCATCATAAAGCACTTATGTGTCTAAGGTACCTGTTGTGGGATTACAATTTAATATTAGGTCAAGTTTACTCGATATACAACTTATTAAAATGGAAATGTCACGATAAATTATTGTAGCATTAGATTTATAACATCGTGTGTACAACGCCTGCGACATTGATGATATGATACGTGAATAAGCGACTCCTTTGTGCGGCTTTCTGTAGTGTGGTTTTTTCTTCAGTAACATAGTGAAGTGGTGTGTGAAGATGTAGCGCTCGTGGCGGAATTAATCTTCATGATTTAGCTTCTTTGTTAAGAAAATGCAAAACGGTTAGACTGGTTTCCTAATAAAATTACACTACAGGATTATTTTATTAGAAGGTAAAAGTACGTTGCTATTCAAGGTATTCCTTTGATGCGGAGGGAAAGAGGTTTTTATGTTAAGCGCAATCCGTTAGACCGGAAAGGAATACTGGTGAATAGCTTGCCTAAGTTAAATAACAATCAAAAGAATTGTATTCGTAATGCGTCCTCACGAATCAATGCGTTTCCGCCTATTTCCAATCCAATCTGTATGAAACAACACGTTTCCGTCCATGATACATACTACTTTACCTGCTATTATATTGTGTCGTTAATATAGTTATGTCACACTCCATTAAAAAAATTGTAACACTATAGGTGGTACGAGAACACTGTACGAGACGTCAAAATGGTACACGAGTAGAAAAACTCTTCTTTATAGTGCGTTTTTTCGTCCTATCCTAGAAAAAAGGTTATGCTTATAAGTATCCATCTTGCTGAAGCAGTGGCATATACGGTAATCCCTAGATGGCGTTATATAGGTTATTCATACTGTTGATTCCCCAGCCCAGGTATACAGTGGTTGCTCTTGCTCTATAGTCTATAAGGTTTCCTTGGATCGCTATGGGGTTTTCTGAATAAATTTGTTTCCAAACAAGCTTTATTCAATGAATCGCCCCAAATAGGGTGCTTACTGCAGTAACCAAAAATCCGTGAATCATTTTGACGAGATCAATTAGGCTAGCATGGTGAAGGGTACCAACGTAGCCCATTAACAGGAAACCGCATAGCTATCCTAGTTAGCATTGGAGAGAAATTGCGTCGGTATTAGTGCGGCCAATGTAACCCAGATGTATCTAAACAAGTTTTAATCGAAACAAGCTCTGTAGAGTCGGATCGTTTCTGTGCTTAAAGTATTTGGTGCTTTAGGTCCGATGATTCTGTTCAGTAAGTTTTAGTAATTGTATTCACTGACTGAACCTTGTATACTGTCTCTGCCGGAGACGAATCATGAAAAGGTGGGACCATGGTTTAGTTTCCGTCGTGAAACTAGGCAAAGGGATGATCGCTATCAAATACTTCATCGGTCTCCTGTTTTGTGCCAACATGTTGTATTTTGTCGTTCGTTATCGCGAACTGAGTAATACTGTGCAAATTCTTCAAGAACAACAAAGGCGTTATCAATTGGAAAGTAATAACAAAGTGATACGGACGGCAGATAAAGATAACGAGGCCAAGAAAATTGAAAAGGAAAAAGATAACGAAGGACCGGCGTTAGAATATTCTCAAGTAAGAATAGATTTAATTTTCACATATTTTGGTGGTTATGATGATTTAGAGCAGGGTATTCGTTACAGTGTAAAGGATAATTTCCACGTATTCGGGACAGCTGGGACTGGAAGGCCTTCTTTGGGTAATTTAGGCATATACGTTACCGAGACGACATGCAGAATGGAAAATACGTGTTTTACCATCCATGCATCAATTTATATTATGCCGTTATTGTAATATACTATAACTAACCTTGAAACCCTCAAATCCATACAACTAGTATACCGGGTGTGTAACCCACTATAATGCAGGGGTATGTTAAAATGTATGTATGTCTCCATAACAGAAGGTTGACAGAAGTTAGATTAACTTAATTGATTTATGGTGCTTTGCTTTTTTCCAGTCCTGGTCTTATGAATTCAAAGAAATGAAATAAGATAATTAAAATAGCATACAAATAGTTATTGCTTCAATGCTTATTTTGGTGATTTCACTTCCTGTTGTTCCAAGTCAGCCTCAGTTCTATATTCATCTCTTCCTGTAACCGCAAACTAATTACTCTTTCCATAATTTTGGTTTATTACTACATTAGAATGCGCTCAATAAATCCAAAAAGTCGACCATTACACTTCACTGTCAGAAAACGACCCACATGTATATTTTAAGAGCACTGAGTCAAGAAACCGAAGAGTTATGCGCACTCGAACATACACACGTAAACTAAACGTACATAGTTTCTTCTTTATTTATGAGATACTGGGTTGTGTTGCTCTATTAGAAAGAGTGCTAGAACACCAATAAAATGAAACTTGCTTTTGTGGAAAGACTATGTACATATGGCTTGGTCAATCAATATTGAACTTCATCCTACAATTACAATTGGCTATACGATTTCACACATATGTTACATGGATAGAACTAATCTTATCTTAAAACAATTTACTCAACGGTAATGGCTTTACAGATTTGTTCAAAACTTATTTAACGATACTGTCTCAATTGTGTCAACAGAGTACTGTTCTTTTCATAACATTTAGACAGAAGTTGCCACATTCCTTCTTAAATTGATTGATCTGATTTCAAAATTCATATTTACAGAAAAAGTATTATCCCATGATCTTCAATGAACCCAACAAGTGCAAGAATAGTCAAATGCAGCCAGAACCTATCTTTCTTTTAGTCATCATCAAGTCCACAACGGCTCAGTTCGATCGCAGACGTTCAATCAGGGCGACATGGGGGAATGAAACATTGATTCCGGGTTTAACCATTAAAAGGTTTGTGCTTCTCTCATTTTAATATTAATTATTAAAGTAACTCCGTTCAGGAGACTTCAGTTGTGATCTTTCTTTTAGGCTTAGGCTTGTAGGGTAGTGGTGGGATTCAACTGGTTCGCACCGATTCTAGCAAAACATTTACTACTATTATGGTATTTCGCTGAACCAGTTCCTAAATTTTAATGAAGTTATGTAGTTTCATGTATTATTTCATTAAGGTAGGTGTATGCAAATTTGGAAATTTTCGTATAAATTTGGCATCATGAGAACCACTTCCTGAAGAATTTGAATCTAACCGCTGCTAGTACTTTCTATTGTCTATTGAAATAATTTCACACCTCTTTACCAGTTATCGAGTTATTTCTCGTTTTCGTAGTTAAGCGTTCTTCTCATAATGACATGGTGCTTGAGATTAGCATTTTTCTTAGTATTTTAATTTCTACAAGTAGCATGTTAAGGTATGTTTGGTATGCTAAATCTAATGATTGAAACCTCAATGTAACTCCTTCTAACAACTGACTGACAGAGCTGGAGGATAATCCCGAAGACCGAAACTTCAGTGATGTGTTTTGAAATCATCAGGCATTGTACTTGTATTGAAAATGGTTCTTTTCCATTCATAATTGATGATACATAAATTGCTATCATTACAGTTTATTAAGTCATTAAAGAACTGTGCCCGAGTTTGAATAAAAAACACAGCTCAGCAATAAATATAAAATGAAAAACACCACAATTTTTTTTTCATTTATGTAGAGATTGTGTCTATATATTACATGATACAATATACCTAATCATCATCAAATATAGCATAGTCTTTGTTGCTGTTAATTTGTGTATCAAGTGCTTATTATCTTTCATTGTTTATTTTATGTTTATCCATCGAATTTCATTATTATGTCTTCTATAATGTGGTCAAGCTACTTTTTTTTGTTTCAGGATATTTTTACTCGCCAGAGGGGACAACATAAAACAGCAAGCGTTGCTAGAATTTGAACGAAACGAGTATCATGATATAATTCAAGGCGATTTTCAAGATTCGTTCAGAAATCTCACAATTAAAGATATTATGTTTATGAACTGGTTGTCAATGAATTGCCCTCAAGTGAAATATATATTTAAGGTATGCAAAACTTTCATCAAGTTTATCACCTGTTAAACTATTAACAGTATACTGCAGGTTAACATTATAATAGCTGATTGAGCTGGTAATGTATTCATATTTTGCTGATTCAAACCACTTCCTTTTGATCTAATTATTGTCATCGTCAGTTCTATACTCTTTGATCTCTCAGACTTAATATTCCAGTATCGTCACACCACACAAGGCTTGAATAGTCTGTCGCTCACTGCATTTACAGTACCCATATTTTATCTTAATATTAATCATAAACGAAAGAGGGAAATCATGTGAGGTATTTTTTCCATATTAAAGATCAGAATATCTCTTGTGAGAAATTCTTCCAAGATTTCCCAATCGTTTTTCATTGTGTGCTTTCATATACTGTTTGCTATGTAAGGTGTGAAAGTCAACAATGTACAGCATCTGTTATTCTAAAACTGTCATCGATCAAATTATTTGAATAGGTAGTACATGGCAATGAATGTTTAACTTTGTCTTACACACAGTAATTGCAATCGTAGGATTTTATCAGCACTTCAGCAATAATCTTTTGTTTCTATTATCCAGGGAGATGATGATGTTTTTGTCAATATGAGAAACATCATCGATTATCTTGTATCTTTGTCTTCTGAAAACGGAAAGAACCTTTTTGTTGGAAGCGTTTTGTATCCTTCACCCAGGATCAAAGATCCAAAGAGCAAATACTATGTGTCAAGTAACTTATGGCCAGAAAAATATTATCCACCTTATGTATCAGGCGGTGGATTTTTGATGTCTTCTGTCGTAGCAAAAAAAATATTCGAGGTGTGTACTATTGTATAGCGGTTGTGTAAAACAATTCAGGCATATGTGAAGTAGTGCTGCACATTGTATATTCATAGATTATGAATAAAGTGATTTAGGCACTATAAGGAACTTTAAAAAAAGTTGTTCTCCATAAACTCAAGAAAGATATAGTGTGAAAATATTTGTTCTTAGTTTTATGTTATATTTTGCCTTAAATAGACTTAAAAGATTTTCTCATATTATAACCTGAAGTGGAATAAAACTTTCTCAGGTCTCCAAAGTTACTCCAATCATTCCAATTGATGATGCCTTTCTGGGGGTTTGTTTGAAGAAGTTGAACATGAAGCCACAGAATCATAAAGGGTTCAAAAGCTGGGGTGTGAACCGACCTAAAGACATTTGTATATACAGGGAGATAATGACATTGCATAAGCTTAATAGCGAAGAAATGATAACTATGTGGAAAGAACTGAACAAATCGAACTTTTCTGACTGCGCAAAAGAGTTCAAAGACACTTCGAACACAGAAAGAAAGAGTTCTACTGAGGAAAACTCAAAGAAGACTGACAACACAGGCCTGCAGCAGAAGACGGTAAAAAAATGATGTCACACAACTCCATTAATTTTTATTTTTGATGTCTGATGGGATTAAGTCAGAATCTTCTTTCATTTATGCTTCGAGTCAGCTAGTCACAGAAGGATAAAGAAGACTACCCAATCGTTTTTGTATAAGAAATCGTGACACTGTAACTTTTTTATCCACTTGTCATTTTATCCCTTGCAGTTATGAGGTAGCTTGCATATCTTGCCGGTTTACATATAAAGGCTGCATATTTTTTACCTAAATGCAAGGCTTAGACACATATACCAACAGGCCTCATAAGTGATTTTTGGATACCGGTACATAAACCATATTCTAGATACTAAGCAAGTAGACACCCACATTTCTGAACACTAGCCCATCCTGTAGGAAAAGAATTTAGTTCTGTGAAAAACGTCATAAGACAGTTGAAATTTTTTTTTAACCTAACAGATTTTTTTTGTTCGTTCCAAAATACTGTATATGCTAAACAATCATGGTTTGCATGAAGTTAAGAATATGTTACATACTGTAGTTTTTTCCTTTATGTCAATTTACTCTTGTTGCTAGTGACTAATTAATATGCTTTTGCCGCCGTTCAGTTGCCTTCTATTGATGCCTGCCAGATAGAGAGTTCTAATGGCTGAAGCTGATAACCTCTATTAGTATTGGACATGTAAATGACTAGTGTGAGAGAACACAGGAGACACAGGTCATTTATAGTGTCCCATGCTATTATTACAACTATATAGGCTATTAGCTTCAGCCTTCGGAAATTATTGTCACACGGCATCAATAAACGGTCGCTGGAGTGCAGTCCTGTATTCAATATATACCTGGGATGTTTATTTCAATATATTTACCTTCTTTTCTCCCCAATGTGCTCTTACTCTATATGCATTATTAGGTAAATCGCTGATTTCATCTGAATATTTGGTTTATTAAGGCTCCTATGATGAGTGTTTTGTTACTTAAAGTCTGCTCATTGTGGAGGTTATATATAAAACACAAATTGATAAAAAAAGAAGCCCTGGCCCTGATATGCAGTGTTGAGGTGTTGACTCTTTCCTTTAAATATTTAAGAATTATTTGGCATTCATCATGGGATGGTGCTTTCATATCAACTTTCTATATACCTCAGGCTGTAATACCAAATTACAATGCCTGTATATTTACCATTTACCATTTCCCTTTAAGAACAGTTCAGAATGTTTTGCCATTATGAGTATTATCAAGTGTGTTTTCTAATGTATCTGAAACGGAGTCGATATAAACAAGGAAAGGAAACTCTTCCGTACAGCAGGACCGCTGGGTGTGGGAGTGCGTTGTACGAGGGTCTGGAACTTTCCTGTGATCTCAGTCAATTATTACATTTATAATATTACGTACACAATGGGAAAGGAAAGGGAGCCCGAAAGAATTCATCTCGAAGGCCCTGTTGCGCGATGGTTCTGTTTCCTTGTCAATTTCTTTCTGGACTATGCTTTATGATTGTCTTTTTAAGAGGGAAAGCTTTTATTCTATAATTAAATACTTTACTTATTTTTTGCCTGTATTTTTATCGTTTCACAGCAGATCAATAATATCTTTTGCTCTTCATCCAGATGTCATTATAAAAAAATACACACTTCGAAGAAATCTTGTGTGAAAACTAGAGAATTGGAGAATAGTAATCCGCTAGATGGCAATCAAGATACACGAGTTGATCAAAAAGTTGTCACAGGTATGGCGATGACCTTATGGCCGTAATGTTCTTTGGAGTGTGCCATAAAATCATACGTTAATATGTAAAATTCGTCATGTGCTATTTTTTATGCTATCCTGGCATTCAAATTGAGTTTGTAGCGGGATCCATCCGACTGATATAGCTTTTTAGTATTATATCTGGTTAGTGATTCAATAGCCGATTGTTTTGTAACGGAACCGAAATGGCGTGATTATATTTGTCGTGCGTGTTCTACACAATCTTAAAATTTACTAGCATTCACTTCGAGTGATCAAAACTGACGATCAGTCAAATATAGTCCAGTGAAGAAGAGAGAAATCGATTCGTTAAATACATGATAAAGTAATGATTAGAAGAGTGATAAAGTATTCTTGGGCATTTAATTTGATTGTGTTTCTTCGATTTAGTGCGCATATATACATGAATTAATTATTATTTTACGTTTATAATGAGACCAGGTGTTTTTACGACCTGGCAGCATTATAGTATTGATTAATGTGAGGTATGCTACTTGTTGAGTCGACCTCATTTCAGTATTGCGCTTTAAATATAGTATGCAAGTCTACAAGTATTTAATGAGAATATCCTTCCGGAACAGAACATGCGCTATCAGGGTAGCGGGTGCAGTGCGTGTACGACTGTAGCGTAGGTAGCGTAGCGAAAATCGTAAAATTTGTCATTACATTTGGCCAATTATCTTCTGTTTATTGTGAGATGTTGAGCAGCGTAAGATGGATGAAGAACTTAAGTATAGTTAGTGTAAAAAGCTGTGAGACAAAGTTGCAATATGTTGATGTTAAGTGAGCGCTGAATACTTTATTTTTTATACGCAATACAGTTCTTCCGTACAGCCTTTAATGCATTGCTAATCAAAGGATATCGTCAATCGAGCTGTTTAACAAGGTGTGTAGTACGAGTGTGGAACTGTGGGCTTGAGTATTATGGATTCAGCATGATATTTATTATCTTACATTATTCGTAAAAGAATAAGACCTCATCGATCGATATTAGACAGAAACAGGGGTTGAGAGACAGTAATATTCTTTACGCTGTTCATCTGCTTCCTTAATATTGATATGAATGGTTTTATAAATGTTTTGATTTCAAGAAAATTAGACTATTTGTACCGAAGACTTGAGCATGGTATTTATTAGGTTACATTATTTGTCAAAATAAGACCTCAGCGATCAATACGAGACAGAAACATGATTTGAGAAGCAGTAAGACTGTTTATAGTATACACCTACCTCCGTATTATTGATATATATATGGTTTCATATTTGTTTTGATTTCGAGTAAATAGCATTGTACATGGCGATGGGCTTGCTAATATGGGTTGGCGTATTTAGTTGATTTGTATCGGTGATATATATCTATATATCGTAACTGTGTTGTCTGTATTATCGTCGTTCACCGTGTTTGTTTTTACACAGGTCTTATTCAATACAATAGATATGAACTCGACGTTACCGTATAATGTCAATATCTCGACGAACAATGTTACGGCCCCATCGAGAAACGATGAAGATAGTATAATATGGAGGAGGCAAGCGATCGGAATTATACTGGCGATTGCTGGCAACGTAATCATTAGTATTTCGCTCAGTGTACAAAAGTATTCACATAACAGGTGATATCCGGTCATAAATACCTTCTTGCATAATGGGAAATGAATGGGATGTGGGATTCATCATATCATTTATTTGAATAGGTTATGGTTATATAATGCCGCGCGAGTCAGAGTGAACACATTTTCTCTTTACCAACAACTTGCATTCATGTTGTGGCTCTAATTGACAGTGTAATAAAGTGGATTGATGAAAGATCGAAGGGAAAGCGTGGGTATCCAACAAAAAAAACTCAATTACGTAATACGGGGTCATAGAAAGCGTAGGGCTGGTACCGTGCTACTGTGCCGCCTATTTAAAACATAGGAAAAAAATCTGCCTTGTAGAATTTCTTTCCGCATTTAGCTCTGGATCTCGACAAATATACCAGCCAAGATTTATTGTTAAATTCATTGCTAAACTTCATCTCGAGCTTAAACACTCATTGAGAATAAGTAATCTGTATACTTTATAACGAATCGGTTCCTAAACAATTTGAATCTCATTTCAAAACATGGTTACTCCACTTTGAAACTGGAAAACTTAACTCGTTGCTGAAGTAATAATTGGTTGATTTTATATTACAGATTAGGGGAGGACGGAAAATATTATCTCGACAAATTCTGGTGGGTTGGTATGATGTTGATGGTGCTTGGCGAATTCGGAAACTTTATGGCGTACGGTTTCGCTCCGGCGTCACTAGTTGCTCCTCTTGGAAGTGTCGCAGTACTGGCGAATGTTTGCATGGCTGCGTTGTTTCTACGAGAGCCAATCACTCCACCAGGAATCGTCGGAGTTACTATGATAGTTGTACGTGCTCTTTCTTATTTGCTACTCATGGAATCAAATATAAAATTATAATTTTTCCATTAGATCGGATCAATATTCCTCATCAGCTTCTCTGCCGCCGGGAATTACACACTGCCACTTGAGGTGATAGAGAGTTACTTGAAAGCTTGGACATTTCTGGTTTATATCGGGATCGAAGCAGTTGCCTTAATTGTACTTTTCTACCTGAAGTGAGTTGATATCATGCCATGTAATTCGTTTTCGAAGAGAATGGTGGTTCTGATAACTGTATCTTTATTTCCATACAGCTTGAAATTGAAAATGAATCACATGATTATATTGCTGCTCATTGTTTCAATATTGGCTTCAGCCACTGTGATATCGGCGAAGGCGGTTTCAACCTTGCTCACGGCCGCCATAAGACACGGCATTGATAGAATATTGAATCCCGTCTTTTGGGTTATGTTACTCATTCTACCTATTACAACTGCCACTCAAATCAAATATCTCAACAGGGTAAATAAGTAATTTATATCCGCAATGTAATTTGTGAATATAGTATTTGGGCTTGAACATTTTTTTTTATTCATTATATTCTCTATATGCAGGCTATGCAACTGTACAACGTCTCCGACGTCGTTCCCGTCAACTTCATATTTTTCACTGTGAGCGCTATATTAGCAGGAAACATTTTTTATCAGGAATTTTATGGCGTCCCTGTGCTAAGAGTTTGCATGTTTCTCTTCGGATGCTGTCTCTCGTTCATAGGCGTTTACATAATCTCTCAATGGTTGGTATTTCTTGTTTATTTTGGGATGGGCTATTTATATTTCTATGTGGCTATTTTTCCATTATTCATTTAACCCAAAATGTCGATGATTATCAGGCATCATAATAGTAATTCTGAAATATATGGGAATGAGGATTATCGTAGATGCACACAGACTTAAAATGCTAGATGATAGAATATTCGATTTTGTCTTTATCTTTTCTTCACAATTCCAGCTAATACATTGGTTCGTTTATTCGAACCTTTAATTATCTCCACCTGTTGTTTTAGCAAGACTGACAGATCATTAGGATGTACATGTTTCGCAAAAAAAGTAGATGAGGAAGAAGAATCCATTATAAACAGGAGCGACGATGATACCATAAGTGATCATTCCGAAACTAATGGTAAATTGCCAAAAGAAGTTTCTTCCAACAAACTTTCTAACAATCAAGGAGTTTTTCTCTTTTCAAGAATTATTTCTGCTCTCAAACTCCAAAAAAATGCGAAATAACGAATAGATTGAATTATATTGCATAAGTTTTATTAAACCAGTATGGTCACTCCTATATTTTGAAAAAGTGAATAAATAACACAGTTATTTTCTACACGAATGTTCATTAACGTCTGCTGGGCTGATTAAAACAAGGTTTTTTCAGTCTAATTTACTGCTGTCCTTCTTGTAAAAAATGGATCCAGCGGTAAAGAAATAGGAGTGGCATTTACGGAACAAATACTGGGACAAAGTAATACGATGTCCCGAGCAAATCGACTAGAATGAATTTTATTTAATCTATCATTAATTTTATTAGGTACGTCAGGAGATTAATATAATGAGGCTGTAAACTTCGAGTTTGTTTAATAGAGATTTTTATTGTTTTACTGGAATGATATTCGAGAACGTCGTTGCATTTCGCAACTTTGTTTGCTGTAAGTTGCCAGACTATATTCTTAGAAAGCCGTTGTATCGAACCTACTTACACTCTTGTAGTGTTTTTTATGATTGCGTTATTTGTTTGCTAGGAAAATTATTAACAATATAGGAAAGACTGTATCCATATTCTATAGCTGTATTTATAGGATTTTGGTTGTACTAGTAAGTTTTAGTGCTCGCCCCAAAACTTGATAACTGCCATGGCTTTGAAGTTGTCTGGCGGTGTCATGTATGGGCAGATTGCAGGTTTCTTGGTTGCCTTCCTCTCAACTATTACCTGTACCGTCACCTGTGTATGGAATCAATGGAGCAAAACCAGCGGAGCTTCTAGTACGAGTCTTCTCAACTCGATATGGGGTTTCAATGGAATCTGGATTCAGTGTTTGCAGTATACGGCTGGGCAATATCAGTGTGACGATTATCAAACGGCTATATTCGATTTAGCAAGTGAGAAATTGATTTAAATTACTTTACAATATGTAGTGCAGTTGGAACGCTTTCACTTAGAGTAGTGATATTATGTAGAAAGTAATGAAGCCCATATTGTTAAGATTTGATCAGATAAACTGTAATCTATCTATCTCTCGTCCCAGGGTATTTGAATTGATTCATAACTTTATTTTTCCCAGTGGTTTTAGTATTTCCTATGGATGAAATTTAGAGTGAGAGCCATAATACAGAAAAAAGAGGAAAACAAATAGAGCCGTAGCTAATCCTAAAAAGAAGATATTAATAATTAAAGAAACCATTGTTTTATAATTATCTGTTTCTTAATTTTAAGTAATGTTGAAACACTCCATGGAAAATATTCATTGTCCGATTCTCCTTTGATAACTTTACGAGATGCACGCCATGATGACTCCAAACCGATATCCAGTTTTACGATCATTATATAAGCTTTCTCTCAATTTCGTTAGCATTACCACTCCCCCTTCAATAAACAGAATCTTTGATTCCGAACAATTTTTTAATTAACCCTGCATGGTCTGTCCCACCAAAACAAAATGCTGTTGCGCTAGGAACTTACAACTGTTAAATATATTTCCTCGTCGGAAATTTCCAGTATGATTAACTGTGCGTCTTTCTTGAATCCTTTTTAAGCATACATGACTGTCATACGTGCAATGATGTGTATTGGGATTATACTTTCCGTGTTCGGCTGCTTCGGGTGTCTTGTCGGGATGCAGTGCAGCAGACTGTTCGACAGAACGCCAAACGTCAAAAGAAAGATCATGCAAATCACGGGAGCGATGTTTATCATCGTTGGTAAATGAATAATTCTCATTGAACGCTGTATAGAAGTAGCTGTCGAATATTTATTAATCATATTTCTTTGTGATATTAGAATGCAGGATCGAGTGTATTGCATGTTGATGCTATTGTTGTATTCTTCGATGTAAAATTAATTTCAATTTACCTTGGTTCACAGGCTTGCGAGATCCTGGCGAATGATTTACCTACGATTTTCCATCGTTTTCCATCATTTTCCGACACATTTTGAATGTTTTCTAGGTGTTCTGACCTCAGCATCCATCATATGGTTCATAGTCATGATTATGCAACAGTTCTTCTCTTACGCCAATCAAGATAACATGCTGCGGTACACTCTTGGTGCAACAATCTATGTTGGAATATTCAGCGCTATCATATCTTTCGTCACCGGAATAATATTTCTTTGTATACCCGGACCAAGAGAAGAAGATGAAGCAGACGCATACATACCATATACGGCAAAACCATCAGCTTATCCAATGAATTATAATACAAATTCTCTAAAGCCTGCTTCCTACGGATACGGTCGCGAAAGAAGCAGAAGGAATGAAGAATACATTTAGAAGTTCAGTTCTAAATGCATCACTTCAGTAAAAGTCACAAGCTCAGCGATTGGAAGTTAGGTGTAAGGGATGGCCAAAGGAGCATGTACATTGAACAAATTTATATTACTGACTATACGTACAAATTATATAGACAAATTTGTAATATAATACGAGTTCATTCTACTATAGCTAATTTCTATGAACATGGTCGTAGCTTTAATTGAGCACATAACTACCCCGAGACTCCACAGCCTGTGAGCCGTGTAGGGATGATATAGGCAAGATATCATATTTGTTTACTTGCAAGAATTGAAGGTGATTTTTGCGGCTTTTGGCTCTTCACCTCAAAAACGCCCACAAAAAGAGGGATGCGCAATTATTTCACGGTTTAGTATTGCTTAGTTCTTTCAAATCAACATATATTTATGAGGGTACCATAATTTTATCAGTGCTTAAGGCATCCAACGGCCTAAATCCGTGCGTGGATGAAAGCATCCTGAAGGCTGTAATAATTTCTCATGAATTATCGTGGTCGACCACTGAATCGCAAGTGATTTCCTAAATATAGCCACCATCGAGGGTGAGACATTCACTGACGCAATTCAGAGTACCGTACTGTATGATTTTCATGCGTTTACAGTTTCCATGCACTAATAGGAATATGAAAAGCAATGTTCGCATATTACTTCCTCATCTCATTCAGCTGCTGTGAATGAACCGCTCGTGCTCACGCAGCAACAAAAAACCTCATTATTGTTTCATGTAGTCAGTTAGGATTTTAAGCTATCGAAGTAAGTGCGAGGGCGTGTGCTATCCGTTGATAATTTAGTTGCCTAATTTCAAAGGTATTGATCATAATTCGTATAAATGACAGTAGACAGGGACGGTCTATTATTCATAAAATATGGACAACGAATAGAATAACTTTAGAAGCAGTCAGTTATGAATAGGCGGTGTTTTGAATAACGATGTTTCTTTTCTCTCTGTTTGTAATATCCTTCGACATATGTTCTTTGTCAGTTACAGCACATGCTAGTTATACAGTATCTGTGTGAATAAGGAAACAGTTTTTTCTCCCTGTTACATAATGGGTGCAGGATTGTGCAGAGGTAGAAGGGAAGTGAAACTTGTGCTTATAGGGCTTGACTTGGCAGGGAAAACATCAGTACTGAACAGATTGCGATTCGGGGAAGCTGGCAGCACAACACCAACGGTTGGATTCAACTACGAAACATTTGTCCATAAAGGGGCCACTTTCGATATATGGGACACCGGTGGACAAGATAAACTTAGGGATCTTTGGAGGCATTACTACGAACAAGTCAATGGAGTATTATTTGTTATCGATTCAACCGACGAATCTCGTTTGAGTGAGGCTAGAGATGAATTACACAAAGCCATGAGAGATCTTCATCTGAAGGATGCCTTTCTCTGCGTCCTGGCGAACAAAAGAGATCTAGAACAGTGCATGTCTGCCGATCAAATACGGGATGGCCTGCAGGTGGAAAACTTTAAAGACAGGCAATGGACTCTTGCTGAAGTCAGTGCTCTTAAGGGAACGGGCTTCAACGAAGTATTGGACTGGATTTTGAAGCTGAAAAGTGACAAGTGAATGTACCAGTTCATTCTTTGATCACGTAAATTTCCGAATTGCTTTTCGCCTTTCAGTAATTATTATTTACAAATTCGGTCGATGCTAGAAAACCGCAACTGAGCACCTCATTGCCGTTTATTCTTGCCAACACTTTAATAGGACATCAGCTATTCCACCGATGGAATTTCAAATCTGCATATAGATAAATACTCTAGAGAATGATCAATTACTTGATTAATAACGTATACCGAATCTATAATTGAATATTAGATGTGATAGGCAAAATGTATTATCTAGTTGTCAATATATTTGACCGCTATTCGAGGAGAAAATGATTTAAAATGTCAAAATCGTCCCAAGACGTTTGTCTTGTAAACGAATATAGTGTTTTCTATTTAAAAAATAGCGAACTATGCATTACAATGCACCAATAGACACACCAGGAAGTTGCTTACTCGACAGGTTCTGCTTCCTGCCGATAATGTGACTAAACACGGTCTTAGTATACAGCTCAAGATATTTCATTGCCCTGAGTCATACTTTATAGGCAGAATAAATTCGTGCTGCGTTAATCTTAATTCTGTATGAAACGCGCAGTGTATTTCAACTGAACATAAAGTCACTAACTCCATTACGACACTTGATCAACTTCTATATTCCATGTGAAACTGATTTGGTTACATCGCATTCTTTGAATAGTGAGCCTGATCCAATGGATTTAATTTGTTAAAGCATCTGATTATCATCATTTTATAACAGCTTCTTAAAGCCAGTTTTATACCGATATATGTTCCGGTATGTTAGGCAACTTTTAAAAATGGAAAATGTTGCGCAGGCAACATGGTATTACATAGAAAAACTGTATTTCATATGCATTGGAACTGGTATACACAGTGATACACAATATTATATTATTGCCTATTTGCGTTTCCAGTTTTGCTCTCCTAGTATCACCGTAATTAAAGGAAGCGTGCCGTGACTTGGAACAAAGTTCCTTTACTGATCAAAGTTTGTCATAGACTGGTGAATAATCATTCTTTTCCCTATCATATTTGGTCGTCCGGAGTTGATCATACTGGCATCATTACCAATAATAAATTTGGCAAAATGTTACCTATGGAGGAAAAACAAACCTGCACGTACAATACTTCAATTAAATCCCACTCGAAACCAATACATTTACTCGCTCACTAAGAGCAGGTTATGCTAACTGTTTAAATATTGAATTACTGCAGAACAAGTCACTGTAACCACAGTGTAAAGTAACAAAAGAGTACTTGAATTACACTGCCATGTATGAAAGAATATTTCACAGATATCATTGCCTGGATCAATCTGCAACTTTCTTGTGAAAGTTCAGTTTTGTGCCGTTTTAAGTGAATTCTGACCTGATTTGTATTTCATATCACTTGTGACAAATCTCACCATTAATCTACTTCGTTTGAGCAGTTACGTCACCTTATTTGTTTGCCTCCGTAGAGGCGATATATTATTGTTGGTAGGAGTGAAATTGTTATGATAATTTTCTAATTGTATTTATTTAATGAATTATTAGCCTAATAACATTCACATAGAAGATTTTCAGTTTCCTTCAACTGAATTTGATAATAAAACAAATTCAGTCTGTTGTGAAATTTCCGTGTGGTAAAATATATTTTTGAATTCCTGACATGTTGACGGCTGCGCACTATTTTCTAATGCTAAGATCATTCACGTCCGCTTAAGGTTTCCTAGGAATAATGTAAGGTAACAAACACTCGCCAATCCATTAATTAATGCCGTTGAGTTATTTTAACGTGAATGCACTGTACCGCGTCATTCTCTTTACAGCCACCTAGCGGATAGTATATGAAAGATCAAATTTTTAAATCGTTCTACTGATGAGAGAATCCCAAGTCCCTAATATTCCTAAGTCATTGGGTTTCCGTTGTGAATTTAGTCAGAGAACGAATAGCCTGTCATAAATCGTTAGCATGCAGTGTTTTGACCGACTTAAGTCGCAAACTATTGTAATAAATGTCATTACAAAATAGCAAGAAAATAAACTAATCAGTTCATAAGATTTACTGTTTAGATTATTGAATTGAAAGTGTTTTTGTCAACGCATTTCTTGTTTCCCTCGCAACATACCGTTTTTTAATGTACAATAGAATGATACAAGATTCCGGCTACCTGTATACGTATACACCCCTCGCTACATACCGTTTTTTAATGTACAATAGAATGATACAAGTTTCCGGTTACCTGTATACGTGTGTGTTCAATTGTCGCCTGTTTCCCCTTAAATTGTAGCGTTCAGGAAACAGGTGCGTACTTACTTTTCATCAGACGGAATTTCTAAACGGATAGCAATTTACGCCATTGTGATGATTTGACGGCATTCTTTTTGCCGCAGGGACCTCAGGTCAGAAAATAATAACACGAGATTTCACTGGCGTGTGGTAGTAAATAAATTTAAGAGCTTTTACCCGTAGTTCTAGCATTGTCACTGGTTTTAGATCGCCGGAGTGTTTTAGAGAATAAGAAATTTTTGAAGAAGTGCATTTCAGTTTTGTTTAGATAATATATAATATTTTATTATTCCACAATAAAGCCGATAGTGCGAAATATTGTAGTGTGTATTTTAGATGGTTTTATCGTGTTCCGTGGAAAGGTGATGAATATGTACGTACTTGGGAAATGTACTTTTTGATAAACACCTTTGTTGCAATTAATTAAGCGCTAAATGTCTGATTAAAAAACAGCGACGTCCGACAAATGCCGTTAGACAATATACAGCTGACGAGTTCATGTCTCAGTGGGTGAGCATAACAACAAGCTCAAGCTTCAACATATGTTCACTCGATCAGTCGGGAATCACTCTGCGTTGAGACTAATGTGACGTCACCAAACAACAACAAGTGCTGTTTCTTTGCACAATATGAACAACGTTAGCTATGAAAGGGTTTGAAAATAACGTCGGATATTAGTTCGGCAATGTGTTAGTGCATTAAAATGCCGTCTTTCACGCAAACATGACGGTCGCAAGTCATATTCTAATCAATGACGACATAAACATGTGCGCGACACATGTTCGCAATGAGGGCGTGCATTGCATGTGATTGGCTGGGTTCAATTTACGTCATAATTCTTTGTTTCTCTCGGTTAAGCTGGTGAAATTTCAGCGAATATTTACTGAGGGCAGTTTGAGAAAGTTTTCGTTTATTTTGAATTATTCGTTGGCCTCTAACTCGAAATAATCGTTTTTTTACGTGTTTTCTTTTCGAAATCAGTAAAACGTTGCTGATTTAGTTATAACTAATAGGAATACCATGCAGGATTGCTCGATTGACTTGCTGATTCAAGCTGCAAATTATGTGGAAAAATGCGAAAATAAACGAAGCAGAGGTTCTTATATTTTCTTATTTTTATATCATCTAACACTACCTAGCTCCAGTTTAAGAAATGATGGATGCAGAAGTTCTTTTAATCGCAAATAGCGGTTTTTATCTGTTCCATCTATCTGTTCCAAGTCTTTGTTGTTGTTGTGTGTTTGTTGGATTATCAGGAGAATGAGATCATTAAGGAAGGAAATGAACTATGTAGTTGACATTTCTTGTTTATGTTGGAAAGACAGACTAATCAGATTAGTGATGTTTCCTGATATTCTGGGATAGGGTTTCATTTTGAGTTTCTACTCTGTTATGGAATCGAACTATATCCTTATGTGTTACCTCTATTGCTTTCAGTTTTTGTACTTCTGTTTAGTTCTTGTGGATATATAGGAGTGATTTATGTCCTTGTATTATTCTTTAGGAAAAGGACCCTCATTTGGGCGTGGCTAAACTGATTGTATATGAATTTGATGAGACCTTTCTAATACTTCAACCCACCACCTAAATGAACTTGTATTCTAGCGTCATGCAAATTCGATTTTTACTGTGACAATTCAATATTAAAACTGCAGCAAGTTCCACATAATGTCGTGGATAGGTCATTGGAAAGTGTGACTTGGTGGAAACAGAACCAATTTTACCATGGGACCAATGATATAAACAATGCACGTCCAGCGCTTATTGTAACAGGGTAAATCAAGGAATAATTTTTTTCGAGGCAAAAACAGTATGGAGCGAGTTTCATCGCCACTTAATTCGAAACCAAATAATAACAAACATTACACGGTAGCAGTAGCACTCTCGCTGAGGGCTTTCGTAATGCATTGTTCATTGTTATATGTTTGTATAATTATCGTACACTTTAGGTTTTTATATTCTACATTTTTTTCTTATCAACGTCAAAGCCAGACGACTTTATTTTGAGGTCGATCTTGTATTATAGATTGCGATCTAACTATAACAGTGTTTTTTATATCACCGGATTCGAGAATGTAGTTCCCATGCCTCCCCATGCAAGTGTATTTTGCTTTGGTTCACAGACGTCATTGGATATTTACATATTCAGGCGTACACGTTATAGGTATATTATATACAAATCGCTTTCGTGACGTATTCAGTATTGGTTGAACTTCGAGATTCCCATAGACTTGATATTATCAAAATATACCGTAAAAGTAGATTTTTTTACAATCCGAGCTATGTACTTTCGCAGGACTGGAGATTTCGAATTGTCACTTCAGAGTCTGATATACTGTATTGTCAGGTCGATTACAATTTCTAATAATAATCTTCCGTTATCATAATTTTTAATCGGGATTTAAATTGGATTTCAATGAATGCAGTTGTAATATTTTGAACGGTGCGTTTAACCTTATCCTTGCATAAAAAATAGTAATCATACCCTGTACTTGCAAATTAACTTATAGATTTTTAACATACGTTTTATTAATTTCCATTTTATTGAATTTTATCATGTGCTGCGTTATTAACCTTTCTTTTGAAAGAATTAAAATATATAGAAGTAGTGATAACATTTCCTTGTTGAACGCATTGCCATAAGATCAATCACCCACTGTTTATGAGTCAATGAAAATATTTGCCTACAATGTAAAACAGTGCAAACAATATGAGCATTTTCACAGATGAACTTTATATCTCATTCTTATAATCTATGTTGTCTCACCTGTAATTGTGAAAACCTAGTGAAGTTGTAATATTGGTATTGGTTGTCAATTGTATTCATTGGTGCTTCTTATTTTAGTGAATAATTGTTTTTGTATTTAACAAAGACACTGAAAATGTTCTTTGTACTGGACAAAGCTTGAAATACCTTGCCGTGACTTGTCATATATTTACTTGAAGTAAGCCTCATGTTTGCTCAAGCTACGTAATGAATATCAACCGCAAATTGCCCAAAGATGCCCAAAACCGAAATTGTATTCTCTTCTTGGAGTTGCCGCACCCTAACTACCTTTATGCTATCCGGATTTGAATTTCAATACGGATACGCAAGGTTTAATTTTAATTATCTGAATCTGAAATGTGTCACGAGTTTTGGTTTTCTAGCTTGTGATGTGTAACACTAGCTTTTGTGAAGTGTGAATTAGGCATATGTTTGTGTTACCTTCACGAGCGTGGGTGTATTACGTAATGTATTGGCTTGGTTGATTAAGTAGTTTATTTTATGGGTTTCTAAACTCCCTCCTACTGTTTGTTCTCGTACTAAGTATCATTAAGGAACTAGTATTCAAATTGATTAGCTAAGCTAATAAATATAATCTGTAAGTGACACATTATTTATTTCAACAGAATCAGATCACGGATATGCCTCGCCCTTTAGGTACGATGAAGAACCATTGCGCAAAAAGATGAAATCGGCCAAAAAGAATCAGAATAGGTTTGTGTTAAAATTAGGTATTCAAATCTAGAGACACATTCCAAAATACAAAAAAATAAGAGCGAACAGTCGAATTACTAGCATAATGTGACATGAAATAACGGG
The DNA here is from genome assembly GCA_013436055.1 of Halocynthia roretzi. NCBI lineage: Eukaryota > Metazoa > Chordata > Ascidiacea > Stolidobranchia > Pyuridae > Halocynthia > Halocynthia roretzi. The sequence continues at coordinate 365,777 of QRAM01000009.1, read as the reverse complement.
AAGTGTGTTAAAAAACACCAGATATATGGAAATAAAATGAAAAAGTTATGTGATGTAGGTCAGAAACCATGATAAAACATAGCAATTATGATATTGGGCTTGATTAATATTCGAGTGATCTGATATACTTCAATTTTTGTCTCCAATATGACTTATCATAGCGATCTCTCCTTAGTCCTTGTAGACATGTTCGCTGTGTTTATCAGCTATTAGCGTGTTGTTCGGTCACGGTTGCCTTGTTGAACATGAATAGCAACGTCTCGTGATATATTTTACTGGGTACTTCACCCGGTGCACGTTTGTTTTTACAGATATGGGAGAATTATGATGCAACTTCCCTTTTAGCCTTTTGATAAAACCTATTCTGGCTACTAAATAATGACTACCACATGCTTCGGATGGTAATTGCTTCATCTCGCTCGCTATTGTGATGATGCATATATGTGGTGTGATTGATTGGTCACCATGTAGAGGAAATGATAGCAGATGATACACGTAGAATAATTACTTCTGTTCAGTTCAACACGTAGTCTTTTCTCATTCTCTCAAATACAATATTTGAATAAGCAACCAAATGAGACAAACCGTTGGAACTCCCTATTAAACAGCATATACATGTAATCAGTTTTCAAAGTTAAGAGTGTTTTGCTCCTTATTTTCATTAAGTACAGAAACATCAGATAATACAGAAACCAGCACATATGCCCCACGCCTAGACAAGTACAGTAGGGTATACCACCAAGAATTATTCTGTTTGAAATAAAGATTAAAAAACAAAGTGATACCTTACGTCCCCCCTGGCATCAATGCGCTTTATTCAAACGATTTTTCGCCTGACGAGATAGTTTTCAACAGCGAGTCTTGCTCACAAATCGTAGTGGTAGATTGTTAAATCAAATGTACATGTTGTTGAGACGACATTCCTAGTCATAATATATTTGAAACGAATACAAAAATACAGCAAACTTTGGCTTACATGTCTTTATATAGTATAAAGATGAAAAATTGAAATGAAGTGTACCTTATCTAATCTATCTTATCTAGTATAAATAATTTTCTAACATTAAATATGTTTTACAGAACTTCACACAACGAATTGGAAAAAAATAGGTAAGTGTTAATGCTTTGGGTCTCTAAACATAATCCCAATACTTATGAATGTAGCAATGATTCACAGTTTAAAATGTCGATATATTCATCTGGATGATTGGAAATACTTATATATTTTATGTAACAGGAGGGCTCATTTACGTAATTGCCTCGATAGTCTGAAATCCATCGTGCCATTGGGTTCCGACGCCACCAGGCATACAACGCTCGGTCTGCTCAACAAGGCAAAAACCCTAATCAAGGTACATTTACGTTTGTCTATTCACATTACTTTTCAAGATTCTTTCTCTCAATGAAAATTTTTATTAGGATCTTGAGATAAAAGACAACAAGTACGAAACTGAAAAGGACAGGTTGGCGAAACACAATGATAAACTCAAAGAACTCCTCTTCAACCTCGAAAATAAATATGCAAGATACCGCAGAGATTCCACTGGTTCTGGAACATTCTCGGAATGTTCAAATGAGTCTGATAAAGGTGAGTAAAAAGAAGCTGGTATTCATGTAGGATAAGAGAAGAAAAGAAGAAAACTTGGATGAATATTTCCTTTACAAAAATTCACAGTAGCGTGAAATTGAAATTCGTGCAATTGCATGGGCTGAGTTCGAAAATAAATCGACGGAACTGTCTAGCACCATTTCATTGTTCCCACCAATAGCAGCAAATACCCAATCAAGAGAAAAAAAAGCCAATTGTGCACCATTATAACTTGGTGAAAATTATTCTCTGGCATCAGTACCTACATTTAGTCATCTATCTTTTCTACTTTTTCCCAGATGAAATTATCGACGTTCTTGAAACGAGTTCCAGTAGCGGGGATGAACTGATGATGCAAGACATGGCTGTGGGAAATGATCCATCGAATGGGATGCTCATGAGCATGCCAGAAATATTGATTGCCTCAACGTAGCAATCTTTGCTCGGTAGGAAACCCACTTCAGTAAATTGAATCCATTTTATTGACATTTCTGTACTTTTCACCGTATCCATTCCAACTTACCCCCGGTCTGAATTAAACGTTGTTAATTCACTATCGTAGTTTAGTAGCGTAGTTCGACTTAGGTTGATTTCTTCGTCATTTCATTGTGTACGGTATGATTAAAGTTTAGACATGTCGATTGTGCTTCCTTGGCCACACCTCACACGCCAATAAGTTTGTTTACGATGCCCGGCGCTGAAAACGCTTGTTCAAAACATTTCTATTATCTTCATTCAATGTAATTATCTATCTTACTAATAAAATTGATAATAATATATTTTGAAAATATGTATATGGTTATATTTTTTTATTGATTTTTTTCCCGTAACTTTTAACGGTTTTGCTAACTCGGTATTCGCTAACTTTCGCTAGACCAATGGGTAACGGTAAGCGACTACCCTAGCAATTGGTCTTCTAGCTTCCGATTTGATGTCTGTTTTTGCTGTGCAAGCCTTCAAATCTGACACGTTTCAACCATTTGGCTCTGAAATTAACCGCATTCCTCGTAACGTGTTTTTGATATGACTGAAAATTCATTAGAAAATTACTTATTCGGCACTGTGACGTGAAAATTCACTTAAATCTATTTTTTTCTGTGCGGCGAGTCGCGGTCTCGCCTTTTATATTTTGGCCAAATTCAGCTAAAAACAAATTGAGTGTTATATGCTTGGTCTTGTCAGTAATACCATCATTTCAGTAGAAATGAATCTGTTTTCCTAATGATTCCTGCAGCATTCTGTACAAATACTCACTGGTGGGATGTTGAGCTGCAGTAAATCTATTGCTACGTTTGGGTGATATGGCATATACTTAGCGCTGTTAAAAAACAAATCGTCTGTTTAAAATTGAAATTTGAATGATTTCTTGTGGCATCGGACCGAATGAAATCTGTTGTTTTGTATATAGCATAAGTCTGTGCCGTTCTATTCAACTCTTGTCTCATTTGTTTCACTTCTTTGTTGGTATTAATGCATATACTGTCGCCTCTATATCAGTTTCTGTTGCATTAGAGCCAACAGCCACTGTTATACAATGTTTAAGGTGTTTTTATGTAAAATGTAATCATTGTTTTGGCATCGCGTACCCACCATTACACCGATGTGTGATATAGAACGTACAACATTTACCGCCATCATTTGGGAAAGGGTTAGAAACATACTGTTGTTCAGTTGACTCAGCTTGTCATGCTCCTTGCCAACTAGTCGGAAACGCGATGCTCTATCTATCCATGTTGAAATTACTTAATTTTTGCATTCGATTGTATGTCTACAAATTGAAAAAAAAATTATTTATTGCAAATCGATCAATTTGTTTACTTACTGAAACCCTGCTCTCGCAAAACTGGAACAGTTGGAGGCTGCCGTCGAGGCCTTTTCGAAGGCCGCTTAATTCTATTTTTATGAGATTATCAATTGCAGTGTACATATATATTGAAGCATACCGTTACACTAGAGTACGGTGCAGGTACTGTTTACTGTCTTGTTCATTCGTTCTGTGTTCAAAGAAAGGCTCAGGGTCGCAAAACGCATTGAAACACAGATCTCAATCCGCTCTTTGAAAATCAAAACCAAAAACTTGTGACGACTGTGTTTTGGGATCTTTGGCAGAATTTTTTGTTTAATCAGTTACATTTATACGTTTCATGTTGGTGTCCTGTGCATAATGTTTCAGATAGTACTCTCTGTTGTATGTCACATTCTTGTTGTGTTTGTAATAAATATTCTATAGCATTTGAGAATTATGAAATCTTTACTGTGTTACACTCAAATATTGTAGGTTCTATGTAGAAGTTTACAAGTTGTGATCATTCTGTCATGTATATAGTTTCTCACAATCTTCAATTTGTAAAACTTTTATCCCAAGTGAAACTGTATCAAAGTTCCATCTTAATTTTTTGGTGAAGTGTTATGCACCGATAATTATTCCAGATTATCAAGAATTTGAAATTTTATTTAATTCGTTTCTTAGTTATGTAATTAATCGAAGAATATTGGAAATAGTTATTAAACTGTTACATTTTCATTATAACTTTAGATAAAAATAACCGCCCCTACTAGTATCAACCTCAAATCCCTGCTTTGTGTGCTGAATGTGAATGCTATGATTTATGCTTTTTTTTATAACATACATAGCCTACGCGTTTTTGAAAAGAAATTTACCAGTGCTTGTGTATTTATGAAGCAAACAATGTGTTTAGTTTAGGCCAGACAAATAAAGCAATGGAGGGTTGGGAGAAGAAAGGACGCCGGTTGCCATAGGTGATGAGAAGTAGAAAGTCTTAACAATTGACATATTGGAAACCTAAACCTATTGAATTACCTGTAGTGCGGACCCTTTAAAGTTTTTTGTATCTCCATTGTCTGAGACGCTTTGTAAGCTATTTATATCAGGGCAATTATTGCTTGAGTGTTGAGAAAAATAGGTGTAGAACGTCAGTGCAATGCATCCAAGTGTTTTTGTAGTGTTTATTATATCGCTTTAATACTTTTTTCTATGATATTCTATGAGTTCTAACTACTCCAGATACTTTGCAGATGGATACTAGGTATACACAACTTCGAGACCAAATTTCTGTTGACTAAAGATGACGTCGACCGAGAAGTTACAAAAGATTATTTTGACTTTACCTGTGCTTATATTGGCCTCGAATTACAATAGAAGATTTGAACGGTGAAACGAATAGCTAAAGTATATTAAAAATTCATTTTCTGCAATTATTTTTGGTTAATGATCTATTTCAGATACTAGCTATCGTGATATGTGCTAATATGGACGAGTTAAGTCATGGTGATGACGCTCCTGTGGGTCAGGTAAAATTGGACATTATTCAGGTACATCGGAAATGTAGTATATATTTTTAACCTTTTTTTGATGTGTGTCCTAGGACTCCAACAATGTGAAAGAAGCGTATAAAGCAGCATTGCCATGTACACGTAAAACAAACGTTTTGAAAGATCTTCTCAAACTGCCATCTGAACTTGAATGTTATTCTACTGCCAGAGAAATATTGCGTCCGAAACAAAGGTAAGGGTGCTTAAAAATGATAATTGTCGTTACAGTAACAAAGTTCTTTATCTGTCCGCTATTGTTTGTTCATCGCCACTTGAAGATCTATTGACCTAGCGAATGTTAATATTTGCGACGTCCCCGAAGAGGCCTTCGAGTTCGTGGAAGCCCAAGAGTTGAATTTGGAACATAATGCTATACAGGCGATACCTCCGTCCATAGCGTCACTGAAAAATTTAAGGTAAGCGATGTTTTCCTTCCGCATCGGTTTTTACTAAATGATCCTCGATTTTCACCCGTTGTCCGTATCCTGGAAAAATATAAATTCAACATACGGTACTTTTATGTACGCCAATTCTGGTTCTTCTTCTTCAAACTGTTCTAAGTGTTTTTTCCGTGTTACAGAATTCTTCAGCTGAACAACAATCGTCTAGTTGAGCTGGACGTCGCAACAGGGCGTCTAAAAAAGCTGAAATTACTCGATATAAGTTCCAATCCTTTCTCAATCTTTCCCGAGGATACCGTTTCTAAATTAATCTATCTCACTCATTTGGGTTTGTCAAGTGTCGGCCTTACCGCGTTCCCGGATCAATTTTGCATAGTATTAAAACATTTGGAAGTCATGTCGCTGGCCGGCAACAAACTTTCGGATTTGCCTCAAGATTTCACTGCGTTTCAAAAATTACGTGAGCTTCAGTTGCAAGACAATAAGTTGGTCCATTTACCTTTATGTTTATGTGGGCTCAAACGTTTACGTTCGCTTAACCTCGATGGCAATAGGATTTCGTCCATTCCGGGAGAGATTTGTCACATGACGGAACTTCGCCACCTGTATATATCGCGGAATCGTATTACGAAACTCAGTGGTGGAATTTTTATGATAGAGCAACTCGAGGTTTTGGGCGCTGCCGATAACCAAATCTCTGATATTCCGGAGAAGATACAGGAACTAAAAGGTTTACGCGAGATTTTATTAGACAATAATAAAATTCGATATTTGCCGACCCGGATTCGGGACCTGACGAATTTGCGAACGTTGAGAATTCGAAACAACGAAATCAGAAAACTACCAAAAGGCATTCACAAGTTACAGCATCTTATAGTGCTGGATGTCGGTGGTAACAGGTGAGCTGTGTTTACTCTACTCCCCATCCTGAAAGAGCAATTTAGGGTAGAAGTGAATTAAAGCTTCAAACATATCTTATTTAGACTTCGCGAGTTGCCAAACAACATATGCGCATTGTCTATGATCAGAATTCTCATGCTCGACGATAATTTGCTTCGCGATCTTCCTCCTTACATCGGTCATCTTAGAAACCTCATTCAGATCAGCGTCACGGGAAATCAGGTCAAATGTACATTCTTTTTCTTGACGAACTAAATCTAAAATTTATATGTGCGATTTTTCGTGCAGTTTGACCATTTTCCCATGTCGGTGTTTGCTATCAAATCATTGAAGAGATTGTATGCCGGACAAGATCAAGGATTTCCATTCCCTAAACTGCCTGACCAGGTGGGTTATAGGTGTTAATTATATAGGGCCTATAGACCATTTGGCTTAAGTCGTCAAATCTCACTTTCACGACGCATCAATAAAATTTTCGCTATATCTTGTACAGTTTGTAATGATGTATATGAAATATTCATGCATCGAAAGAAACACAGTCCTCGATTAAAGTCGTTTCGTTATTTGATATTTATTTCTTTATTTATCCTGTGAATTATCTGTTCTTTTTTAAGGTACGTCATTTAGAAAGCCTGTCGGAGTTGTACCTTGATAATAATTCGTTATTATGTCTGCCCGAAACCATAAACGAACTCAGACAACTAAAAGTTATAGCTGTTCAAAACAATAGATTGTCTGCTCTACCTCACTGCTTACCCAACTTGACCAGTAAGTTGCAGATCATTATTAATACAGGTTGAACATCGAGTATCCGGCATTCTTGAATTCATGCTGGATTACTCAATGTCCGGATTAAACGATGTCGAACTATCGATGTTCAATCTGTTCATGTACGTAGTCGTAATGCACCAATAATCCCCATCTGCCATTCATTTGATTGTATTTATTTGGCTACACTCAGAACTGAAGACTCTTTGCCTGGATAACAATGCAATTTCGCGCTTGCCTGAGAGCATCGATAATCTCACAGAGTTGAAAGCATTGGGTACAAGCAACAATCCTTGGGTTTTTCCGCCAACAGATGTTTGCGAAGAAGGTCTTCAAGCAATTCTCGGTTATATTGCTGTACAAAAGCGAATACGATACTGTACGACAAAGGTGAAGATTTTATATCAGTTTTGAATTATGTAATCCGCATTATATCCTAATCACTAGCTTGTTATTCGTAGTTACAAGCATGGTGGAGAGGATGCATGGTCAGGCACGGCTTTGGTTGCTTCGATACGGGAATGAAATCAAAGAAAAAAACGAAAGGCAAAAACAAAAAAGGGTCAGCGAAAAAGAGAAAGTAATGTTGAATAGGTCAAATTATCCCACGTCCGTTATTAAAAGTGAAAAATCAATTAGAAGTCAATTCTTCATTGGAAATATATTCATGTTTAATAAACTGTAGCCATCATTTATTTTGTACCGATCAAGCTGTTATTCGAAATTCGAATCCGCTAGTTGGCAGTATGACTGCAGTATGGTATGGTATTATAGGTTTTAGGGAAATAGTTACGCAGCATCGCCATATAAAATTGTGTATCACATTCGTCAATTACATACCCGTGGTAGATTACTACAATATAGGCTATTGGCTTCAGCTGTCAAAACACATTATCACTATACTACCAATTAAAGTGTCGCTATGCTGTGTCTGGAGATGAGTTATATGCAACGCTTTCGTCTAGAAATACGTCGCAACTAGTTGCTCTCTTACTGACTTGTAATATTTTAGGCATTGCGAATCCTATACGTACTGTACATATTCTTATTCTAAGTTTTTATTCAACACGATAATTTCTACGCAGTTCTTAAAAAGTTGAAAGACGCCACCTAGAAGAAATATTGGTACATGTGATTTGAGTAAACGTCACTCGCAATCCGCCTTAAAAACTTTTACCTATAGCCCTACAACTGAAGAATATTCCAGCGTGAAAAATTTATCCATATCATTACTGTAATTGAGAAGGTATATATTAAACATAAAAATGTTTATATTATTTGATAATTGTAGTCCAAATTGGTTCATCTAGTTTGCCGTTTAAAATTTAAAATGGGTATATTTCAGAATAAATAAGTTGTTAAAATTGGTTGTATAGTTGGCGGGTGTAGTTTGATTGGATTTCCGCGTGTGAGGGTGAGGTTTTAAGAGAAACCTTTCTTTTCGTCTAAGAATTCATCATGACAGCGGTAAGTTAGTTTTTTTAAGGTTTTAAAATGATTTTTAACCCAAATAATGGATTAAATGAGACTTGTAGAGGTCGATAATGCTACTATGAGATGTTTCTCGCTAATAGGCTACATCGAAGCCGGGTACTAAAGGGAAAGGTAAGAAGAAGAAGACAACAACTAAGTTCTTCCTCGATTGTACTCACCCTGTCGAAGATGGAATCATGGATGCAACGAATTTCGTGAGTATTGAAATTACATGTCCTTTGTTTCTACAAAAGAGTTTAATAACTGAAGCCTGTATAAAATGTTTAGTGACGAGATTGGACAATTGTGATAGTATATCATGTTCAACCTTGCTTTCCATACATTAAATATATATTTAGTAATTTGTTAATAAGATATTCTTTGATTTAATTTGTGAACATTTATTTAGTAAGCTAAAACTATTGATATGTATCTATGAGTAAGTCTGTACATGTTTTAAATTGATATGGTTTCATCTCCAGGAGAGTTTTCTAAAAGAGAGAATTAAAGTTAATGGGAAAACGAACAATCTTGGCAATCAAGTAGCGGTGGAATTGCAGAAGCACAAAATCGCAGTGGTGTGTGACATCCCTTTCTCGAAAAGGTAAGATTGATTTAATTTATTTTTTCGCCAAATTCTGATATGTGAGTTGAGATTAAAACAAGCAGTTTGCTTGTTGTAGGACTTTCCTTTAGCCTTACATGAAAATTAATTAATTTTTTACTTATTAAAAATTTCATCTACAATATTCACTGCTGAAAACATGTAGGTAAGTGGGAATTGCGCAACAATTACAATGAAGGCTTCCAGATAAACGACTATGTCTACAAATAAATTGACCAAAACCCGGCACTACATGTTCTACCATTTTACCGGTAGAGCTTCACATAAAAAATAAATAAAATAAGACAGCAATTCAATCAATTTTCACTAGCATACAGGTCTACATCTGAATAGAAAACACTTCTAAATCTCCCACCTTTTGTTTCCTGTTCTAGATATCTCAAATACCTTACGAAGAAATATTTGAAAAAAAATAATCTTCGTGACTGGTTGAGAGTCATTGCTGCCACCAAGGACTCGTATGAATTGAGGTATGTGATCTGTTTTGGAATATTCGACATTGAGTATATTTTCTGCGCAATTATTATCACGTATTCCTTTATCTATCTTGCATGGGAACATGGTTAGATTACAATTATTTTCTTAAATACTCAGATTTCAAAACATGAATCTCTTTTTGCTTCCCTAAAAACTAAGCAACTGCCTTTAGGCCGAAATTAAAACGCGAGAACAGGGTTTTCCCCATACATTGTTCGAACCTTACTCTCAGATTTCCTATACCTAGTGAAGGAAAAAGAATATAAATCAGGTTTTTTGTTTTAAAGTAATTCGGTAATTGAATTTTTTTATATTTAACATTCCGATATATTGTCTATATTATCCTTCTAGTACAAAATCTTTTGGCAGTGAAAAAAATTCGAAGCAAGTAAAAAAAAACAATGCGTAGAGGGGTCATTTGCTTTCACAATGTTTCTTTGTTGTTGCCACTGTGGCGGGCAATCGGTTGTTGTTGATACTCACTGGTTAAGGCCGCGTTCGAAATTAATCTCTTGCCTAATCTTGTATGAATTCAGGATAATCGTAAATATTTAAAGTTAACAACAATAACACCATTGTGCGTTAGTTGAACTACGTTCTTGGTCGATGTAGGTGTTGTTCAGGATGTATTTATTTGTTTGAATATAGGTACTTCCAGATAAACCAGGATGAGGAGGACGAGGAAGAAGAGGATTAACTTAATGCATGTTAATTTTCGATGGAAAAAATAAAGATTAATATGCTTATGTGAAGTCGTTATTCATAATTGCTGAAAAATTATTAGAGATCAAGTTGGCATACTAGGTTCTAAAAACAGTGTTTACTAAACTAAACTTCCTTTACTTTGCAAAATGTACCCACCATGTCCTAGATGGTGTGAAAACTGTGGTTCTATATATATATGCGGTATATAACAGTGAGTGGCTTAGTGGTAAGGACTGCGTCAACCGACATTACGGTTGTGGTATGTACCAGGCTTTCTAATGATGGTAATCAAGAAAATTGTAGGAAGTAAAAATTAAGCAAAGAATGTTCGTATTGTATTCTGCTGTCAGCAGTTACAGGTTTTGCTAAACGTTTTTGTGTAGTGAAGAATGCTAAACAGAAGATACTAAAGTCAGTAGATTTTGTTTGATATAGTTCGAAATTCATAGCGTGAAATCTACTATCGGTAGTACGCAATCGTTGTTCCTAGGGATTCAGTCCTTGAGACACCATCCTCTGGGAGAGTTGGGAAATTTTGTATGATCTTGTTCAGTTTCAGTAATCTAATCTAGATGAATGAGGATGTTTGGAGGATTTATAATTAGAAAGCTGGTGGAAGAAAATTATTTAATGGAAAATGGGAGTTAAATAATGACATTGCGCTGTAGCTATGTGTAGTAGAGGTGTTGCGGCTCGGTTTATTGTTATAGTTTATTGTTAGTTTAGTTTGTACTCTGTTGTTTGAACCGCTACAAATACACTCCTGATTACAAGGAGGAACTCCGCTATCTTCGTCCGATACTCAGAAGATCGCGTAAAAACAAACGTAATACTTCGGTTGAATGATGCCTCTTTGAAGGTATAAATCAATACACGTTTTTGTATGTACACTTCAATTCTATTCACTGGCTCGTATCATCAACACAAACTTGATGCTACGAACTAATTACAGTCAAATACTCCAATCACAATCTTATTATTATTTACAGTTTCAACCAGTATATCTTACACTTCACGTCTCAACCAATTTCACGAGACTTATTTCCACTCTAGCCCTTTGCTAGCCAACTCCTTGTCTCACCATGTCCTGAGACCTATTCCTATCAACTCCGCCGCTTCGTTAGTCGGCGTATCTCTATATTCCCTGTGTGTTCTATACAGTAACATTTTCCCACAGTTAAATATCATGTTTAGGAAGCGATACTAGGGCTTCACAGTCTCCCACCATTATGCATCAGTATATCATCACTACATAACATATT